>JBBUKS010000035.1:5994950-6018317 GCA_038050645.1 Hedychium gardnerianum
CTGTTGGCTAGTGCATGAGGTGTTGCCACAATGAGATCTAGGGGTCAAATCCTGACTAGTAGCCAGGTTCCTGCCCCCTTATGCACTAGTCACTATTCGGGCTGGCTAGATTAGCCCCCGTGATTTATCTCCTCCGTGTTGGTCCTGGGACGGACTGGCGGAGGCGCTGGGGCGAGCGTTTCGCCTTTTTACCACAAAGGAGGACTGAATTACCTTTTATATGAAAATACATATTAAAGAAATTAAGTACCTGCATTGACCCCATTGGTATCCTCAGTGACCACTAGGTCAGGAGCCTTGTTGAAATCCATGTGCCCGATAGCAGCATGAAGAATACTCTCCTAAAATTCAAAATAAATAAAAATATTAATTGTCATATTTATATTTCCCTCCTCCTAAATATAATATATTAGTAATCAGTCCGTCTAATTTTATTTATTCATTTATTTTGAGTTTCTCTTGCTGAAGCGATACGGATATTATCTATGGTAACAATGACAAATAAATACCTCAAAAATTTATTTATTATGCTTCTCGTTTTGAGTAAATTACTGGTTCATATAATAAATTTACACAATAAAATATATAAAGAAAAAAGGAGTAGGAGTAAAGAGACAGAATGAGACTTACAAGAGATACCGAAGGGTTCATCACCATCGTGTCCTGAAATCAAGATTCAAGACCACAAATTAGTTCACGAACTAAACAACGAATTCGTATCGGAAGTCAACGGCGGTGTAGTCAGCTCACGGCGTCGTTCCAGAAGACCCAGTCGTAGCGCGGAAGCAGCGATTGGACGGCCAGGATCTTGCTCCAGCTAGGCGGGCGGCCAGGATCCACCAGGCCCCTGGCGTCGACGTACCGGTACCCCATCCCGCCGGCGTACGCCTGCTTGTTCCCCGCCACCGCTTCCCCCACCCCGCGGAACGACCGGAGCCGCCCGCCGCCCTCCGCCTCGTCGGAGAAGCTCACCATCGCGATGCGCGGCCGCCTCCGCTGCTGCTGCTGCTCCGCCGCCTCGGCCTCTTCGCCTACATACCCCTCCAGCGAGCACCGTCGGCCGAAGGAATTGGCGCGGCGGAGAACGCCGGCGGAGGCCGCACGGGCGAAGGCGAGAGCGAGGAGAAGGGAGGCGGCGGAGAGGAGGAAGAGGAGGAGAGGCGGCAGGCGGCGGTTAAGCGGCCGGGGCTTCTGCCACCGGAACGACGACGACGACGTCGGCGGCCGCATAGCCATCTTTAAGCGGACGGGTGCTGAATATGGCTCCGTGGCTAATGGGGCTCCTTAATAGTTTTCCTCTTCACGCAAACTCGAAATTATTAATTAATTAATTAATTAATTAATAATTTATCTTTCGGAAAAAGAAAAGGAGAAGCCATCGTGACAACATGCAGACGTCATGGTCAAAACAGAGCAGCCGCCGACTCTATTTTTCCTTTTTCCTTTTTTTTTTTTTTTTTTTGGCTGTTTAAAATTGACTTAGAATGTTTTTTGTTGACTCTCAGAAAGAACTTATCTAACTTGTGGGGAAATATGTGAAAATCTAGATTTTCACCGATTTCCCTCGTGGTAAATTTCGCGTTATTTAATTCTGATATTGTTACCCTAGATTCTAGATTTAAGTCACGAATAATTAAATTTTTTAATAAATAATTAAGAGATTTAAAATTTAAATATTAATTATTTTATATTATAGAAAAAAATTATTTTAATTATAAAAATGATTTAAGAATGTTGATTATTTGTATGAATTTTTATTAATTTATTTTGATAGTTAATAAAAAAAATTATGAAAATTAATTAATTTTTTTTTTAAAAAACCGCGTCGGATTAAAAAAATTGAAGCCACGCCTCGCGCCATTATTCCAATGGAGGCTTCTAGAAAAGTTAGACACCTTCACAAATCTGCCATTCATTTACCTTTTTTGTTGAATTTATATTCGTTGAAATTTAAGAAGAAAAAAAATAAAAAATATTAGGATTCTTCTATAGTCCATCAAACGACTTGACTTTTAATGCATGTTTTTTTAATTAATATTAAATATTTAAATATTTAACTCAATTAATTTTAAAAATGATTAATTTAATTTTATAAAAAAAATTTATCAATTATGTAAATTAAAAATATATATATATATATATATATATTTTGACAGTTAATATTCTCAAATTTATTATTAATTAATAAGAAATTTTCTTATAATTAAATTTTAAATTTTAGATATTTAATTTAATATTAGAAAGCCTAACTACGATTCCTATGGCTTCAATGCATTTTTTAATGTGCATTAGAAAGCCTAACTACGTGTCTTTTAAGCTCTTAATATTCGATCTGGGTTATAATACACCGTAGAATATTTTTATTCGGATGTTAGACTATTTGATCGCCCGTCATTTATATTTTTAAACTTATTTAATAGCTAATAAGAAATTTTTAGGGATCAAATTAATTATTTTTAAAATTAATCGATTAATAAAATTGGATACTAAATTATCAAACAAAAAGTAAAAAATAAAAATTAATTAGTTTTACCTAAAGATTTTGTCTGCATAAATAGTAAATCTAATATTCATCCCTCTTAGTATACCCTTAACTGATGGATAAGTGAATTGGCTCTTGAAGATCTAAGTTCAATTATATCATTTTTTACACAAAATATGTAATTTTATTGACAGTCAAATGTAAAAAAAAAATGAAAAAATAGATAATATTAAATTTTAAATTATTAATTTGATTTTACTTTCATTAGTTATTATGATAAATCAAAAAATATTCATTAGGAATGATTCAAAAATCTAACCTCACTTGAGTACACATTTTACATCATAATAAAAAATTAAATTATGAATATATAAATGATAATTTAAACTCTTTGCACCGTAGCTCGGAGATGCACTCAAAATATTCTTTATATGCACTCAAAATACTAAATTCTTATCTAACATTTAATTAACAAACTGTAATATTAATTAAAATCCATCTAATATTGTTATAAAAATTACTATTAGGACAAAAATACAAAAAAAAAAAAAAGTTCTTGTAAACGAGACATTATTATTTTTTTATTTATTATAAAAAAATACATGTTGTCTTAGTCTATTTTTTTTTATATGAAAATATTTTTATTTTCGATGATGTTTTAACTGCTACAATCCTTTAACTAGTATAATGTAATATAATATTGATTAGTATTAAATATAAATAAATTATATATATTATATTAGTTATGATTTTAATTATTATAATATAATATTATTTAGTACTGACAAAAAATGATTGTGCAATAATTATAATATTATAATTGTTATAATATAATATTAATCATTATAAATTAATTATCTATATATAATATAATGTTAATAAGTATATATAATATAATATTAATAAAATATTGATTAGATATGAAATATTTATATTGTAGTGATAAGAAATTATAATTACTATAACATAATATTATTAGTGTTAATTAAAATTAAAATATTTATGTTATAAAAGTTATGATTTCATAATTATTATAATAATATTAAAAATAAAGTATTTTTAAAAATAAAAATAAAGTTATTTTTAAAAATAAAAATAAAGTTATTTTTAAAAATAAAAATATATTGAAATGGAATGAGACATTATTTTAATAATAAATAAAAAATTACTTTAAAATTTTTACTTTACTATGATTGTGATCAAAATATTATAAAATACTCCATGTTATAATAATTCTACCATAACAATTATAGTAAATTTAATTAATTTTAATTAAAATAATTATTTATTATCATAACTTTAGTTAAAATTATTATAATGATAATAAAACAGTATAAAAAGTAATTTAAGTATTAAATTTAGGATAAAATGTTATTTTAATATTTTTTAATAAAATGCCCTTTCAATTGTAATATAAAAATTAATAAAGGTGAGATATTTTAATAATTAATTAGATATCTAAGACTATTCTTAATTATAGACCTAAGAATATTAGTCATTAAATATTAGATCATTAGTATTTTTTAATTTATCTTAGTAATCGATGAAAAATTTATATAGAATAAAATTAATATTTTTTAGGATTACTCGATTCGAAAAGATATCTAAATTATATAAAAAAATAGAAATTTAATAAGAGTTATTCTTTTAATTTTTATCAAATAAAAATAAACTATTTAATATTACTTTAATCACTTAGAATTATCGCTTTAGTCCAATTAGAAATAAAAATTACCATCTAGAACACTTTCTGACAATTTGCAGAGCTTTTCTGGTAACGGCTCACTGAAAGGTACTCCCAGATTGCGTCACGTGGACTTTAAACTTCCCACACTTCGCTTCGGCTGAAATATCCGAAGTTTTTTCTTTCATCCAGATTACGAAATTACCCTCACCATTTGATCGTTTGACGTTGCTATCCTCGGTTAGATTACGATTTAAATTGATCGAACGGCTAGAATCATCTTCTTGCTCCTCCGGTGGCATGAGCACTACCACAGTGGCTCTTCCGATATTATGATAGAAGATGAAGGGTAATTTGGTCACGATGGTTGTCGAGAGTTATCGACGTTCCCCCAATTTGTGGGGCTTCGGTATTAATTTAATCTATAGATTCGTTCTAGGGCTTCTCCGTGCGCATGGAAAAAGCTGCGATTTAGAGACTTTGGCGTCGGTTATCGGGGAGATTCCATCGGATTCGGCGACTTGAGCTCGCTTCTTTCTGTCGATTGCTGAAAGTACCTCTACTGGAGCTCGAATCCGCGCTAAATCTTGTAGTTGTTCCAAAATCTCTATTTGAAATCCAACGGGTGCGTTTCGTTTCTTTTCTGGCATTGTTGTTATCGAGGTTTCAATTTGCTTTGAGCTGCACGAACTAAAAGTTGGTTTCTTTTGGATGCGATTCTCTTAGGTTTCTTTTGTTACTGCCTTTGAGATCCTTTTAGTAACTGGCAGCTTTGGGGTTCTCCGTTGCTTATGCGTTCTAGAGTTTCGTTCTGCTCGAGATTTTTGTATCTTATGATTTTTGGAAGTTAAAGGTAGGTAATCCAGCTGCTTCTAATATTGATTTGTGACTCTTTTTGTTGCGTTTTGAATAAATGGTTCGGATAACCTTCTTTTATGCTTTACTGTCCAGAACGCGAGTCTTCAGCAAAGAGTATTCCTTTCCGTCTTTTGTTGTCCACTGTTGGTACAATTTGGGAGTTTGGCATCGCCAAGTTAATCTGATGCCCTAGTCCACCATTTTGGAATTTATGTTTTGTGAAGATGATCCTGGAAAATGATAACCTCTCTAGGTGCGTGAGACATCCGTCTCAGCTCTTCACTGGTTTTTGTCCTTCTTGCTTGGTTGAGAGGCTGTCGAATGTTGGAACTGCTGAACAGAGTGTGGAAGCACCTAGAAACATACAGCGGGAAATAATCAAGGCCCCAGATGTAGTTCCTAATGTTAAGAATAAAACTAGTGAAGCCGGGGCTAGAAAGACTCTCCAATACTTGTTTCAATTGGATGTTGACAGAACTACAGGTAGTGTGCCAGAAAAAAATTCGCCATCAACTTCAAATGCTCGTGAATCTGAAATTAGTTCCCATGATGGCAGCAATTTGTCTAAGGATGCTAACATCAAAATCAACTCTTATGGAGGAACTAGGATGATCGAGAATGATTCCAATTCTTCTGAGGAGATTACAATTGGTACATTTATTTCCAAAGAGATCAGGGACTCTGCAGAGAGGCAAAAGGGCCGAGGTAAGACCCTTTGGTTCAATACGATGTTTGCAAAGAAAAGAACTTTGTGGAGAACGGGGAGCATTTCAAAGAAGTTTGAAATACCTGATGGTAAGTCCAGTTATTTATCTGGTGATAAAAATTCTGAAAGCTATCTTAATTTATGGCAATCTTGTGACTGGAGGTTATGCCATAATTCAAGCAAGAACACCTGGGAACCTCCAAGACATTCATGGGATGGTTCAATGTTGACCAGGGCACTGTCCTGTTCATTTTCTTGCCTTGAAGAAAGTGACGAAGATTTAACAAGAACGGAGACAGGTATGCATGGTGAAATCACTGGAAATCACAACCAAAATATTGATAAAATTGATAGATTCAAAGTTACTGCTAATGTGCCGAAGGCTGACGAGAAACCCATTTCCTCGGAAACATTTTTTATCGAGAGACTTCATGAAGAATCTCAACCAGGGGACGCTGTGTCAAGAATCAGAAGGAAAAAATCTCGCCGACTGAGTAAGGTTTGGGATTGGAATATAGGCAATTCTTTCCGGGACTTGGTAAAAAAATGTGATCATATTCTGGAGAGGTCTGCATCAGAGACTATACATGGACAGAAGAGTAATAATGTAGAAAGCATGGAAACCAATGGTGTATCACTAAACAATGGTGATTGCCAAGGTTCTATTAGAATGAATCACGGTGCATCCCTAAGTATGAATGCTGCTAATGCTGATATGAAGAATATGAGGTCTGAATGGCGAATGAAAAATGAATTCAAGCTTGGTCGAAGCCGAAGTGTCCAATATACCTCTCCAGGGAACCGTGACCATGGACTTCTACGTTTCTACCTCACTCCACTGAGAAGTAGTAGAAGATGTGCAAATAGGGTTAGGAGAAAAAACACACATTATTTTAGGAGAGGTATCTTTGGGTTGTTGTAAGTGTCATCTTGAAGTTTGTTAATTGTATACTACTGGAAGTTTTCAGTCATGGTTGCATACTAAATGATCAGAGCATCAGCCAAGAAGACATTTTATAGAATTTTCTTCCTCTAGATCATGACTTACTTAAAACAAGTGCCTGTGGCAAACAGCATTCTACAAAATTGGAAATGAACAGCAAAGGTGCAACAGTGTCTGCATAACTCTTTTGCAAAAAAAAATGATTAACCAGTAACATTGTATAGCTCTTTTGCAGCTATGCGGTGTAAGTGCAGCTATACTCTCTATTTCCTCTAGATTTAGTTGATTTATCTTGGATGTCAGAATGCCAAATATTAGAGTACTGTAGTAATCGGTAGTAATAAACCAGATATTGATGTTAAACATTAATATTTGTTGCTTCAAGGATTGATTGTAGAAATTATTTCTCTATACTTGTTTCTGCACTTGTGGTTTACTGTAGAAACTATTTTGCTGTAGAAAAGATGAAGACAGCTGAAACAAGTTTCAGCAAGCAGGAATCAGTTTCTCAGGTGTAATTTTAAGAGTATTTCTAACTCCGCCTTCTAACTGTTCATCCAAGTAAACTCAGCCTTGATGATATGATAAGGAAGACGAATACAATTTAAGGTTTTTTTTTTACTCTCAATCAAGTAATTTACAATTTTCACAAATTCTTTAGGACTTGAATTTTGGCTGTAGTTCTCAAGATGTTGATTGTGGTAATGTATACTTTCTGTATCTTTTGTCTTGTGTTTTGCTTCCTCATGCTGGAGCAAGCTTGAGACATTAAAGTTTCATTTTTCTTTTACGTTTCACATACCTGTGTTTTTTTTATGTCTGAAATGGTTATTTTACTGATAAATTAGTTTAGTCTTCTAGAACAAGAAAATAAGTTTCATTTATATTGTTGTCACATGCTTTGAACAATATGTTTTAGTGATCAATCATGTTTTACCATGTGCCATATTTGCTAATGAATAAATAATTCTTTAATAATTTACCAATTGTATAACCTTCTTTAAGCAGGAAAAGTATTTCCATCTATAAAAGATTGTCAATAGAATAAATTCAATAAACAATTGACAGGTCATATTGAGAAGGCCCTCATTCCTTTCTCTATATTTTAAAGCTTTGTTGCCTAGCTATGATGTAGCAAAAGTGTACATATTATTAAAACTTAGATCATTTTTTTTAGATGAGTTAGTGCAAGATTTGTATATGAATTATTATTTCTTATTGTCATTGATTTTATATATTTTTTAGACATCGTGAATTTTAAATTATATATATTTTATTATTAATCTAATAAAGTTATTATTAGGAAACTAATTTTTAATCAATTTATGTTTACTTCCAACCAAAATAAAAATTACAATATAATTTCAAATTGATTTTTCAAATTAAAATAATTTAATTTAGTTTTTATTTTAATAAATGCATTCCTTCGTTATCTCTAGAGCATAGTTATTTTTGGTCAATTTTAAGCGGCCTTAGTTACTAAGGCAAGACATTAAAGTTCTTCTTTAGCTCTCAATCTATCTTGTTATTTATTCATTCATTTTTATTTTTATTTTTTGACTTTTTTATTTATTTAATTTTTAATAATTTAGATATTTAATTTTTATGATCTAATTAATTTTAAAAATGATAAATTTGATTTTATAAATTTTTTTTATCGATTATTAACATTTGCTTCTTTTCATTCATAAATACATATCTAGAGTACGCATACAATTAACATTTGCTTCTTTTCCAAATATAGCACAATTTAGAGTTTGAGATAGATCTCTCTTCTTCATTCTTCTAAATTATTTGGGGGAAAAAAAAAACCTAATTTCGGTTCCGATGCCATTTATCCATTTATGTTTTCATTATTTTAATTTTATGGCATTTATGCTTTCAAAATAAATCGTTACTGCTCTCGCGGTTTCGACGCTTCTCTCTCGCTCTGTTCGTTTCGAAGTCCGAGAAAAATCCCATCTTTCGCCCTCGCCGCCTCCCAGCTCCATTCGCTCGCTCGAAGCTCCTCCCGTCGATGGACACATGAGCTTCTTGGCGGCGGATTCCCATCTGGACGTCGCGGAGATCCTTCGCAAGCTCCAAAGCGTCGGCTTTTGCGCTCGTCTCGATGTCACGGACGCTGGCTCCGAGACTTCGAGCGCGCTCTTCGATCGGGTCCTGTCGGCTTTCTTGAAGGAGTCCAGTCGGAGAGGGGAGCTCCGCCCGCTGCCGTCCATGGTCGGCGATGGGCGTCCCGTCGATATGTGGAAGCTCTACTGCTCCGTGCGAGATTTGGGCGGCTATGATCGGGTGTCTACGGACTCCGGATGGCCTTCAGTGGCACAGGCGCTTGGGGTGGAGTCGAGGTGCGGTTCGATGGTGAAATTGGTGTTCTTTAAATACTTGGATGCGATCGAGAGATGTGTGATGCTGGCATCGGGGAAGCAGGTCATAGGGCAACATAGTGGATACCAGAATCTGAATCACTCTAGTGCAAAAGTAACTATAGAACAATCTCCAATGCTTTCATGTTCACTAGAAGATCGGTTCTTGTCTCCATTAAAGAGATGTGGATGTTGTTCGAAGACCGGCACCAATGGGAATGACAACGGTGATAGTCTAATGTTGGAATTGAGCTCAGTTAAGGGAGGAAGCAAACGTCACAAAAGGAAACAGAAAACTTTGGTTCGATTGCTTCATTGGGTGAGACATTCGGCGAAAAATCCTATTTACTGTCGTGTTGGGAAAACACAATTAGCTGATGTTAGACACCGTAGGGACATTGCGGCTATGGAGAACTATGCTTGTGCTCTTCTGGCTAGGAAGGTATTGTTTCAGAAAGTAGTGATTCAAACTGGCTCCGAAGCAAACCATCAGAAGGTATTTCTGCTAAATTAATTTTTGTCTATGTTTCTAAATTTTATGCAATTGATAAGCATGTGTGTGGATCGACAAGCTCTGAAATTTCAGTTACAAGACTAGGCATCATATTATGGATGGAAAGGAGGCAGTGAAAAAGTTTTTTCCTAGCTGCACTTCCTCTCCATTTCCAATTTGGCATACATTTGCTTTCTTTCGATTTTAGATGGAAAAGGATCGTTACTTGCAATTCGACTTAAAAATTCTATTTTCAACAACTAATTTTTAAAAGTTTAGTATTCCTCCCTGTTTTCTTACCTCTAAGGAAACTATAACTAGGGGAATGCTTCTATAATTGGAAAAAAAATATGTTTGTGATGGTGGAGCCATGGGTTTCACATGCTATAACAAGATACTTGGGACCTTGACAATGATGTTCAGTTTTTCTTTTTCTTTTCTTTTTGAAAATGATACGGGTGATCTCTTGTTCACTCAAATACCATAACTTAAGAATAGAGAAAGTTGCGATGAGTGAATTAATCCTCAACAACTTGAATGTGTCCCATATCATGAACCACCCTGAGGTAGTTGTTCTGCTAGAGAACAACAAATAAGAAGTTGTTTCATCTAAGTTTCTGAAATGCATGGTCAAAGTATCATTTATAGAGACTTTCTTTCAATTTAGTCACACATATATGAGTAAGGATCTTGAGTCTTAAATAGATGAGGTTTAAGCATTTTGGGTGAATAGTCGTCGAGAGTATTATGTTAATGAGTTAGCTTTCTCATTTTGTAGTATGTGCAAACCTTTGCAATACAAGGGCAACACTGCATAATTGAGGAAAGTTACACCATCTTAGCAATTGGCGCCAATTTGTCAACTGGTTGACAAATGTGCTTATGAAATCATATCATACAACAACCAGGACGAACTTCCCTCTCTACCAGTCAATAAATGCATAAACTTTTCCAAATCACAATAAACCTGTCCATTCATTTGCATTCATCTACATGACATATGACCCATGCTCTAGCAATGCCTCTAAATGCATATGCCTATCTTTGCTGAAAAAACACATAACTTATGTCAAAAATTGGTACTTACTAATTTTGATAGATGTAACTGATGTTATCAAAGCCTCACTGCTCAAGTGAGAAGAGATCATTTAGAACCAACTACGATATGATACTTCTCTAAAACTACCTATGCCAGTTCCATGATTGGATGAAAACTGAGGGCTGAACTAGGCCTTCATAGCCAGTGCCAAAATGCCTAAACCCCAAGGAATATTTTACTCCCCTACTTGAATTTGTATCCTTATTCAATTAGAACACATTACATATTATCAAGATTTCCTGTGGCATATGTAAGGGGTATATAATGGTCAACCCATTTTGTAGCCCATATGTGGTATGAAGACACACATGCACAAAGCTACGAGATTGATGCATTAAGCATAGTGTTTTTGTCTTTAAATCCATATCATCCAATCAAACCTATGCTACTCTCGCTAGGTTTTCTATTCTTAATTTGATCAATATTAAAACATTAACAATATTTTTATGTTGATAAAAATGACTAGCATATATGTAATAAAATGTATTAATCTACACATCCAATTCATACTTCTACATCAATCGTACAACGGAAATCACATGAGATATATAAGTAACATGCATATAATTAATACCTCAAATGTTATCACTTGCAAAACAAGTGTTTAAGTTAATACTTACAAGATACAATAAATAGGAAAATTTAGTTTTGAATCATTTTGGTTCAAATCTAAAACACTTTAAATGAACCTCCTCCTAAATCCTTGTAGGCATCCGCTTGTTAAAACTATACACATTAGCATTACAAGGTTGTAATATCACTAGACATTCATTAATCAACTAGAGAAGAAATTCTATGACATAGTTTGAAATCTCATACCATGTGAGGCGACACAGTCAAAACATACTATTCTAATAAATTACCAAAACTTAATGCTAATCGATGTAGGCAATGCCTCCTATACCGTCCATGTGCTTTGGCTTAATGAATTCAAATAATTGTTATAGCCTTATTTTCAAAAGTAAACAAATCAGTAAAGTTCATTCCAATTCACATTGAAGTAAAAATATTTTGATTCAACCTTATTTAATTCATCTTGTCGTGCTTTAATAGACGTCCAAATTGTATCGAATATTAGTATGACATGGTATTATATAATTATAATTCAATTAATTTTCTAAATGCGATAGTATTATTTTTAAAAGTAAATAAGCTTAGTTGAAAGTATATAAAATGAGTAAAATTCATCTAAATTCCTTTTGATACACTTTAGTATTGACACAACCAGGTGCCAAAATTGTAACATTTCGGCCACATTGAAACTCCGACACAAAATGATTTTTTGAATCTTGATCTATTGTATGGCCAAATTGAGAATTTATGAAGGTACTTGCAACTTTTGAAGAGTTCATTAAGTGACAATTAAGGGATTAACAGTATATCTTTGGTGTACCAATCCACATAGGTTCATATAAGGCTATAAAAATCTTACATGAGACAGTCGTACAATCGTACTATTAAATGTCATTCTCTGAGCTTGAAGCTACAAAGTTTATACCAAAAATAGTGATTTTATGTAATCAGGTGTATGATAATTTTATACTATTCAAACTGACTCACAGTTGACAGAAATTGTAGGCAAGCTTGAAGTGTTACATCTTGATTCTCATATCTAATAAATCCTTGATAGTAAAACCATATCAGACCGATATTGGATCATGCCCCTATGTAAGGGTCAGGTACATTGGGGTTATCTTGTAACAACAAATAGTCTTTGGTGGACCAGAGATTCCCAAGATGAACTGGAGTTCTAGCATGGTATATGTACCGTAACTAACAGATATTTACCATTTCTGTCTATTAACCATGGACTACTTCTATGTACCATAACTAACTGGTATTTACCATTCTGTCTATTAACCATGGACTACTTCTATGTACCATAACTAACTGGTATTTACCATTTCTGTATATTAACCATGGACTACTTCTAAAAGGTGGAGTTCACTAGCCAGTTAATAACACAAATATTGAACTACTAGTTTTCACAATTCAGCTAAAATTGGTCTAGATTCTATTTTGAAAATATTGATTCAGTCTACGAACGATGCACTATGGCTGTTAGAATTTGAGTACATGTTTTCTCTATTAAGCATGTCCTCAAAAAACAATTTATGCAACTATATATTCATTTGCAGAAACAGACCCTCTGTGTAATCTGCCTAAACTTCATACTGTGCAAATTTGCAAGCATTAGCATCCTTCTGAAAACTATATAAATTGCCAAGATTGTTTTACATTTTTTAAAATATAATACCAATTGCCTAAATTGTTTGGGTAACCATTTATGTACTTTCTTATGTATGTCAATGCATTCTTTTTGTCGATATTAATAATTTTGGGCAGCAAGTGCGACCGCGTATGATCCACATGCTGCATTAATAATTCTGGTGTATGTTTATGTATATGCTCTAATTGGGCTTTTCATGATCACATTAGTTTGTTTGAGATTCTATTGCCTCTCATCCATCCAACTCCGAATGTAAAGCCTTTCCTTTTGTATTTTGTAGGTATGTACCCCTCCATTATGTGTTCTAGAGTATGTGACTGCTTTTATGGTTATATCGAAAGTGTGACTAGTATTATAACATGTGAACATGCTTTCGTAATGTTCTTAAATCAGCATGTAGCTGTATATAGAGTAACAGGACTAATTCATTTTATACTCTTATAGGTAGACACCTTACCTTTTCTCTATTAATCCAGCAGTAGGCTCAAGAGATGCAAAGGTGATACTAGCATTAACATATAGCTCATTTCTCTATCTTTGGTAGGTCTTATTGCTTGTAGCTTATAGAAAATCGGTTGAGTTACTTTTCTAATTGGCTACAGGGTGGGATGATGATGGCTTAAAACTGCATATTTGCAATTATTTTTTTCCCTTCTTTGCGAATGTGGTTAGACGGTTTCCTTCGTGCCATTTAAGTATCTGAAAAACACCATTTAACTCTTGCAGGAAGCAAACTCCTGCAATTGTGTCGATGGTAATGGTACCATTTCCCATATCACTGAGTCGTCTCAGTCTGTTAAAGAGAAATCTACTTCAACAACTTTGGTATGCAATGATGTGCAACATACAACTCATAGTATGTACTTCGATAACATAGATGATTGGCTTTTTGACATTCAACGACAGAAGGAAGTACCAGTGGGCTTGTCCTTCCAAGCAAAAGTTCCCGATTGGACCGGCTGGCCATCTGTATCTGCCGATTCTGCAGATGAGCTGAAATGGTTAGGTACACGGCTCTGGCCTCCTGAAGGTCAGGAGAACATGCCATTGTTTAATGATCCTGCTATAGGAAGAGGTAGGCAAGATATTTGTGAATGTAACTTTCCCAGGTCAGTCGAGTGCACCAGGTTTCACATCGCCGAGAAGAGATTTCAATTGAACCGTGAATTGGGTCCGTCTTTTCATTTTTGGGGATTTAGAAATATGGGTGAGGAAGTCACACTTTCATGGACAAAAGAAGAACAATCGAAGTTCAAGACCGTTGTTCATCTGAATCGGCCATCAAAGGGCAAAAACTTCTGGAAACGACTTAAAATATATCTGCCTCACAGAAAGTGGATAAGTTTAGTAAGCTACTACTTCAATGTGTTTGTGCTCGAGCGCCGAAGGTACCAAAACCGGGTAACATGCCACAACATTGATAGCGATGATGATGAAGTTGAGTTTTGCTTTAGTAATCCGATGGGTCAAGATAGAGTTACAGTTAACGACTCAAGTTCTATCGTCTGCTCTCTGAATGAGCAATTTATGGATTTGTCAAATATGAGCTTTGATGCGTATCAATGTGTTACTTCGAAGGAAGTGGAGTATCCGACAGATTACTAGAAATGCTTGTGGATTCACTCACTTCCTTTCAATATTAATTTATGATCCCAGTGATTGCACTTGCTGGGATGGAAGCAATAAGTACTGATGATAAGTTGTTTACTTAACATTGATGCTAGCTAATTCCAGTCTTTTAGCCAGCATCTTGTTAATTGTAAGACAGACATTGACAGTACAACAATACAATCTTCTTTGATAACTGGAAATCCTGTTCTTGCCTTTCTCTGACAGTGAAGGCTTTTGCAGTTGGTGTTTAGTTAATTACAATGATTGGAGCAATTTATTATCTTCATAGTCCGAAAGTTTTACTTTTTTTTTTAAATCTTGTTCTTGTTATGTAAATTTATTTGGATAAAAATAAAAATAGTATCTCTTTTTATTCGGATTTTTACCGAACTACATAGGTAATTTTTCGAAATATCCAAATCACATATTTTATCTATAAAATTATTAAATCACGTATTTAATTTCATAAAATTATTAAATCACGTATTTAATTTCATTTTTACTCCTTTTACTATTCCTAATTGACTTAGCAGTGTTACATGGAACAATAGTTGACTGTATTGATAAAAAATAATTAATTCGTGTTCAAACGATTCATATGCTTAATATATTATGTCAAATTAATATTTGAGAGTATTTATATAATCAAGAGAAATAGACGAATATATAAGATCTAAGTTTCATATCATTTCGAGTTTTTTAAGTCTATCAATCGATTTTAGTTGAAATCGACCGAAATTGACTGATGAACCTAAAGAGCTTGGAATGACATGAAATCATTTTTTATGTGTTCATCTAGTTCTCATGATTATATAAATATCCTCAAACATTAATTATTTAAACATAAATTAACTATTTTTTTTTTTAAATTAATTGATTCTTGTCTTCCTGCGTTTTTCTACGGTAGTCAATTGTCCAGTTGCAACGTAGTCGATTGTTATATTTCCAATCGATTGATATTGAGAATAATAATAAAAGTAAAAATAAAATTAAATACATGAACTAAAATACATAATTTAAATATTTTAGAAAATTGTCTATATGATTTAAACCCTAAAAAGTCACTTTTTATTGGAATAATTTTTCTCCTTTTTATTTATTACGAAAATAAGATTCATCTTGTCTTAATCTATTTTTATTTTTAAAAATACTTTTTTTAATATTATTATAGTAGTTATGATCTCATAATTATTATAATTTAATATTGATCGAGATGAAGTTTTTATATTATAATAATTAAGATTCATAGTTATATATAATATTGAAATGTTAATTAAAATAAATTATTTATATTATAGTAATTATAAATTATAATGGTATAACATAGTGTTATTATAGTATTGAACTATTATAATAACATCTCATCAGAGTTTTTTTTTTGAGATAAAAATGAACTCAAAAAGAAAATGCCATTTTGATATTCCAATAAAAAGGGATATTCTTTGGTTGACTATTCCTGTGATGAGTTTTATGTTTCGAAGACATATTTAATTTTTATTCTTGGGTAATAGTACAATGGTATGATGCTTTCTTTTTATATATATATATATTTAAAAATTGGATCTCAATTTTAATGGATTAACGAACAATTCTTTTTTAATAAAAATTGACTTAAAAATATTGGGTTGATGAATTATTCATTATAAGTATTTCTTGATTAGTTTTAATAGTCGATGCAAATTTTAATTACTAAATCAATTATCTTAAGATTAATAAAACATAAACTGAATAATCGATATTAACTAAAAAAAATCTTAATAATTGATGGTATTTTTTTTATTTATTTACTATCAATTTTTTATTTAATCCCTCTAAATTATCACCTAAATTATTATTACAATGGGGAAGAGAGTATTTTACTATAAAATAAATTTTTTAGGATATATTTTGATATTAATAAAATCTTTAAAAGGCATTTTAAAATCTCTAAAAAAAAACTTGTACAAAGAAAAAAAAAGACGGAATTTTTACTTATGATTTACTTAGTTATTTATTTGTGTTGATTCCGAAATAGCATATTTAACGCGGGCATTTTGAAAATTACCTAGTCCTGGAGCCGTTGCCAGCGGCGCCGGCGGGTCCTACCTTGCTCTACGTTGACGTGGATTAAATAGCCAAGTTGGATTAAATAGCAATTTACGGTTGCTATCCTAAATTCTAGGACGGTAATCGAATTAAATTTTGAAATATTTAAATTTATTTAATAAGATAATCGAGTTAAGTTGAGTTGAGTCTAAAATGAATTAAGTTTTTAAAATGATTGTTTGAGCTTAACTTGATTTATTTTTTATGAGTTTGAGTTTGTTTAAAGTTTGACTTGAATTTGGTTATCGAGTTCTCACTTCAAGTTTAGTTTGAGTTTGGTTCATTTAGATATTATCGAGCTCTCAATTCAAGTTTATTTGATTGTTTGAAATTTTAACTTATTTGATTGATTATTGAGCTTGATAATTTAAATTTATTTTTTTTTTATTTTATTTTATTTATTTAGCATATTGATAAAAAAATTATTAATGAATATGATTGTTCACGAACATTATTCACGAACATTAACGAGCTGAACACATATGTGTTCAAGTTTGTTTGTTTAGTTTAACGAGTTATTCAAACTTGTTTGTTTAATTAATCTTGTGTATATTGAATGAACATAAACAAATTCTTATCAAGCTGAACACCAAACTTATTCACAGACGTTTAATTTATTTACAACCCTACTAAATTCTCTAACACCAAACTTAACTTTCTCCTTTACACCAGAAAAAATTTATTCTACTTCCCTGAATTTTTCTTTACTTCACCTTCCTTTCAATTCTCTAATACACAATAATTTACTTAATTATTCTCATTTTTTATAAATAAAAAAATCCGAGATATGATTCTTTCTAAATTCAACACATTTAAATTAAAATATGATATATATTTTTATTAAATTGAGTATGATTTTTTTTTCATTTGTTGTGAAAAATAGAAGCTCTTATTATTTTTTATAAGTATAAAAAATTTAAAAGTAGATATAATTTTTTCTAAATTTAGTACTATTTAATTAGAATTGAATATATTTTTTATTTAATTAATTTTTTTTTTATCAATCGATTTAGAGCTCATGATAGATTTGAGTTGAATAATTCTAATTAAATAATATTAAATTTAAAATAAATTATACTTTGATTTTTTTTATAAAAAATGAAGATAATTAAATAAATAATAGTTTATTAGGAAGTTGAAATAAAATAAAAAAACTTACGGAGTGACAAAATTTTTTTTTCTTACGCAGGGATCGAGGAGGAAGTTAGTTTGGTGATTTTAGGGCAATTGCTAAAACCACACAAAGCTCCTGCGCTGGATTCGTCTTCTCTCTACCCGGCGGCGATGCTCCGTTTTCCGTCGCTAGGGTTCCGGCGTGCTCTTCTATGATCCCGGCGCAACAGGGAATTCTTAGCCGAGCCATCGCTGCAAGACTCTTTCCCTCGCGCTCCTCCCCTCGCTTCACCTCCTCGATCCTCTCGCTGGTTGAGCCACCCAACTACTCCAGCGACGACGTCGATAGAGACGCCACCGATAAGCTTCCCGACGCAAAGTTCCGCTTTTGCTGCCCCGGAGTGCCCGGAGCGGGCCTCTTCCCCCTCGTCGCCGTCGCGCAGAGGACCCTCGATTGGACCGCGGTCCAAGAAGTTAGATTCGCCGAGGCGGCGGGAGCGTGCGGCTTCCCGCATGCGGTGGAAGCTTTCTCAATGCTCATGGGGGTTTTCTCGTCAGCGGGAATGCAACGGGAGATTAGGCTATTGCTAGCCGGGGTTTTGAGCTTCGGTAGGAATGTGGATTGCGACTTGTTGGTGTTGCTATCAACAGTAGTGCAGCACGCTGGTGGTTCTCTGAGCTCTCTGAATGTGTATGGGGCTGCTATCCTGCTTCTAGCAGAAGACTCCATGATCGAACATGCACTAGAAGTCTACTTTGAGGCGAAAAGAATGGGGCTTCAGATTGGAGCTCCCTTATCTAACCTATTGCTCAAGGTTTTGGTCAGAAGCAATAATACCGAAATGGCAAAGGATTTATTTAATCACATGAAAAGCTGCGGACCGAAGCCAAATGTTTATAGTTACACTATCATTATGTATATGTATACTACCCAAGATATCTTGGACATAAATGAAGCTAGTAAAATTCTTGATGAAATGGAAATGGAAAGTGTGAAGCCAAATGCAGTGACATATGATACATACATCAGGGGGCTTTGTCGAGCAGGGGATGTTAAGTCTGCAAAGGAATTTCTTCAGGACTTGCAGTCCAGAGGCTTGCCATGCAATACCAATTGTTATAATGCTCTGGTACTTGGTTTTTGTAGGGAGGGTGAGTTGGATAAAGCTTTGTCAGTAGTTCAGGAGATGAAAGAACATGGACCAAAACCGGATGTGCATAGCTACAGCATTCTCATTGATGGATTTTGCAAAAATGGAGATGTTGCGAAGGGCTCTAATCTTCTTGAAGAAATGTTAAGCAGTGAGATCATGCCGACGTTGGTCAGTTTTAGTTCACTACTTCATGGTTTGTGCTTGAAAGGTGAGATGGGATGTGCATTAAGTCTCTTCAATCAACTGAGTGGCCAAGGCTATGCACATGACTTAATTTCCTATGGGATCCTCATTGATGGATATTGCCAACTTGGGGATTTGGATGGTGCTTCTAGGCTTTGGCAACAGATGATTCAAAGCAATTTTGTCCCAGATGCTCATAGTTACACGAGTATAATATTTGCTCACTGTAGAAATGGGTGCTTGAATGAAGCATTAGAGCAATTTGAATTCATGCTTAACAGTGGTGTGATGCCTAGTGTTGTGACATGTACTCTGATAGTTGATTTGTTTTGCAAGCATCATAGAATGTTAGATGCTTTTGCTTTCCTTAACAAAATGAATGAATGGGGAATTGTTCCAAATATATTTATGTTCTCAGTCATCCTTAATGGACTATTCAAGGAAGGAAAATCAGTGTACACGTGGGGTGTTCTGGGAACAATGATAAAGAAAGGGATTGTTCCTGACGTAGTTATCTATTCCATACTTATTGATGGTCTAATTAAATCATCAAATCTTGAGGAGGCATTGAAACTGTTTGCAGGAATGTCAAAGGTGGGTTTGGTGCCAAATATCTTTGTATACACCATCATTATCAATGGGCTTTGCAAGATTGGTAGGCTGCCTGAAGCATTGGGTTTGTTTGAGGAAATGATTATAAAGGGGTTTGCTCCTGATAGGATTGTATATACATGTTTGATTGACGGTTACTGTAGTCGCAAAGATATGAAGAAAGCTGCTGAGTTGTTCAATAAAATGGTGCACAGTGGTCTGGCGCCTGATGCTCATGCATACACCTGCCTTATTGATGGATATAGCAAGATGTTTATGATGGAAGCTGCAATTGCTTTGCTAGATGATATGCTGAAAATGAATCTTTGTCCTACTGTAGTAACTTATAGTGTGATAATTAATGGATATCGTAAATTGGGTGATTGGGATAAAGCTTATGAGATATTTAAGATAATGTTGAAGCAAGGCATTTCTCCTGATTCAGTCATGAATTTGTCAGAGATTTCAAGTTTTGGTACTTGAATGGTTACTAGAGGAACTATATCTCATGTATCATTTTGACATCCTACAAACTGGTGAACAAAAACAATCACTAATGCCTTCCAGTCTAAAAAGATATCACTTATTGCCCCCGTTCAAGGGAAGTGGATACAGCTAATAGGCTGATATTATTTAGATTGATAGTGGTGATATCTTATTTTTCTTTTTTTTTTAAAAAAAAAAGCAAAGTTGGTGGACGAATTACCACTGCAAGAGGAAGCAAGATGCTTTGGTGTAGAGAATTGAGAGACATGCAGCAAAAGTCTAGGAAGACAGAAGTGAGGATCTTACAGAAAGTAAGTACTATGCACTTCAGCTATTTAAGCATTATTTCAAAAATCAAGTTAATGAAACAAGCTATGAAAACAATAATCAGAAGGTATTTCTGCTGCATGTTTGCCAGAATTTCTAACTTGTAAGCAATTGTAAGCTCATAGATAGATTGACAAGTCTGAAATAGTGGTTGCAATCACTAAATATATAGTGAGAGATTATTAAAGTTCAAATGCGACACTTATACAAATCCATCCATCCATTTTGTCAGCCTCAAATACAAATCAAAGTTGTTTGGTTGGTTGCAGCCATTTGTGGTTTTTGCCAATTAAACACATTCTTCATTTCTTCACTATGTGTTGTTGCTGTAGATTAGCAAACTGTGGTTAATGGGCACAAAACAATATCCAATACAATCATCATCAACTATAGTTTCAAATTATTATGTGCAACTTTGCATCTTGATGATGGTACTGAAGCTGCATATTATGATTGTTGTTTCTTCACATTACTTTCATCTTGCTGTATTAGCTGATTTAAAAAACACCAACAAACTCTTGTTGGAGGGGAAGTAATATCCATTCCCTTGCAGAAGTAATTATCAATCAGTGACAAATCCAATTCAATAACTTGTTGCAAAATATTTCAGGTTTCCTGATGATGACAGAAGCAAGGGTCTGGTGGCTGCAGGATAGTAAGCAATGATTTGCAACAGAACTCAAAGTCGATATTCAGATGCAATAGATGACTGCTTTCTGATTATAACAATGAATGGAAATGTCAGTGGGCCATTCCTCTCCAGCAGTACTGTCAGGATTGGAGTGAGAAGCATTCTGTATCTACTGATCTTGATAACCTGAAGTGGTTGGATTCACTGATCTAGCCTCCTGAAGCTTAATAAAATAAGTCGTTTAATAATTCTTCTATAGGAAGACGAAGTTGAAGACAAAGTGGTAGGCTAGATCAGTGGTATTTTTATTTTCCTTACAGAAAATGGAAAAGTTTATAAAAGTTAGCAATTCCTCTTGTTCATTTCATTACACGGTTTCCCTTGTTTGTTTCTCCTGATTTTGTCATTGTAGCATACATTCTTGTTGTTTAAGGCCTATCATGTTCCACTACAATGTTGAAAGCTACAGTATACTTTCATTTCATAGTTTATCAATACTCAATTTGTGTTTATCATTGACCAATGGTTGTCATTCCATCTATCTTGTTGAAACCCTTGTCTGAATTGGGGAGTTTTGAAAGAATGGGAGAGGAATCTTATTGTAAGGAAGTTTATGATGAAGTTCAATGCCTAGAATTGGGTGATTGCCATGATTGTGTGAAGTATCACATAGATATTGGTATTGACCAAGTTGCTTATAGGTTAGGGTCTTCTGTGTTACAAGATGACTTATAGATATACAATCTTGTTTGCTACACTTTATTAAATCCTCGAACCTCTCGCATAAAAGGTGGTGAAGTAATCAACTCTCATTCCAAAAGTTGGTGGCCGAGGCAGAATCCTAGGACTTATGCCATTCTTGAATTCATAATCATATATCTTTCCAATTTGGGCCATTTTTCATGACAAATGTCTTGCTGGTTAAAACTAGAACCCATTTTTTGAATAATTAGAGTTCAGTTGAAATATCTCACTTTGTACTTAGCTTAAGTGTTAAGCCAATTGAGCTGTTTTGCATGAGCTAAAGCAATGAGATATATTCTGTTGTTGCTAGAATATGACAATCACATTTGTGGATTCAATGTTTGTATTTATAGCATGTTCCAACATGTTCTTTCAAATCATGCTCTTTTTTGATTCTATGTATGTTTACCTGTTACATGAAGCAAGTGGATACATCACCATTGATTTTCCAATCCACTGCGAGGAAAACAAATGAAAATTTTTAGGAGGAAGTTCCAGTGCTATATCATCTGCACATATCTTTACAGGGGTAGATGGTTTTGTGTGCATCATGAAACAATCTTATGTAGGGCATCTACTTAGGAGGCAACTATTAGTTAGGCTAATTGAACAAACTTCAGATATCTTGGATGTACCTTTGATCAAGCAAACAAAATTAAGTTTCATTGCAGGATGGCCCAAGAGAATTGCCCAGTTCACCATTAATCTCAGTCTTGAAATGATTCTGAGAGTTATCAGGCATTCATTCCTGTGTGGCCTTGGAGGATGCTGCTCTCCAAATTGTGCCAGCTGATCCAATTTTTCCCTTTTCATTCAATTCTGATATGATGGCAGAAACTGATTTTCAAAATGTCTTGTTGAAATCCTCAACATCATACTTCTTGTTAAGTATAGCTTTGAGATCAATGGAAATTATTCATCAGTGGAAGGTGAGGTAAGGTCTTGTAATTCTGACTTATAAGATAATTTGTTGATGTTATTTTGTATCTTGTCGTGGTATTTGCTCATCCACACCTGATAGATGTTAACTATGTCATAATGATTATTGAAGCTAAATAAACATTGGCCTTCAGAATGTTTTTTTTTTTTTGCCATTTCACATTTATGTAGATCTCATATTCATACTCAAAACATCAAATATTTATAGTTTTCAGTTTTATTTGTTCTCAAAACAGCTATCTTTATGATTTTCCAGTACTAATCAATTTATGAGGCGTTCAGGCTGATGGATCCGTGGAGGCCAAGCTCATTGCTGTTGACAGAAACACCATCATGTTTACATCGGAAAGAGGCCAAAGATTTGGAAGAGGTTAGTTATTCATTCTAAAAAAAATTTAAGCCCTTTTTTTTTCAACTTGTTAAAGTTGTGCTATGAATAACGGTTTTTCTGCCGAAACACCCGCGGAGTCAGAATCACTGTTGAAGTTGTGTTTATTGATTATATTTAGTAAAATATTAAAATTATGTTAGAATGCATAAATTATTGAATTTTTATAAAATAATTATTTTAAATATTTTAAATTTAATTCAAGAAATATGAATATATTATAAAAAATATATAAATGGATAATATGTATAATT
>JBBUKS010000035.1:6022082-6039204 GCA_038050645.1 Hedychium gardnerianum
ACGTGACGACAAGAAATTTGCAACAGAATATTAATATTTATATGAACTTCGAGGCTGCATTTTGAGCGTTTAAAAAAAAAAAGATCGTGATCATTTTATTTTGGAACTTGGAAAAAAGCCCACTTGAAACGATTTCCTCGGCGCATTATAATTTTGGAATTGAACAAAAAAAAGGAGGAGAAAGAGAGAGAGAGAGAGAGCAAAGGAGATTCAAGTGTTGCGCAGTTCAACGAACACGGACGTCGTCCTCCGAGGAATAATGAAACTCCCAGAAGAGGCATCATATGCTGATTGCTTCACTAAATCATCCGCCGAGTTTAACTGCATTAGATCCATAATCCACAATCAAACCATCATGTTGCTTGCCATTGAAGAAAAAAGAGAAAGATATACCTGCACAGGATGCAGTTGCAGTGTTCTCGACTTCAATGCGGGAATTTCTAGTGAAACCTGGGTAGGACAAACATTGAACAATACAACCACAAGAGAGTACCTGCAACGAAGAAGCCGAACTGTTAGAATCCTCAGCTTCTGTGAATTGGTAGAGTTACAATTCCTTTGGACGACGAACAAAATTCCAATTTCGCATTTGCGACTTACACGGGGTCAATTTGAGCCATGCCAGGTTTTTCAGCATCACCATCTTCGATGCTCATAACGATAATTCCTTGGACCCAGGAGGGCCCTGTATTATGAAAGTGGAGCCTTTCCTGAGGTGGGGGAGTCAGATAATTGGTACTAGGGTTAAAGACAATATTTTGCAAGTGAAACTTTCCTATTGTAATGCAACCTTTGCAGTTCCTAGTGTACAACTGGAACAATATGTGGAGATTAAGCTTAGTAGCTTAGGGTCAACTCCTAAATACTCGGAAAGATGGCCCTTGCAAAGTTGTGAATATTCATGCCTTCCATTAAGTATATGCATTCGTATACTTGTGTAGAGTTCCGTATCAGGTACGAGAAACAGAAAAATGTGGACCTTCCTATTGACTTTATGTATCCTCGATTAGGAAAGTGACTATATTTGAGATTTAAGTCAGTAGTCTTACTTGAATGGCATTTGCAGTTTTCAAACGAAAGAGTGGAGAAGAATATCTGATCTTTAATAGGTCTGCAAAGTTATCAACAGCTGCAAGAATGTGATGTTTCTGAGGCTTGAATGATGGGTTTGCTAACCTCGGTTTGATCCTGTAGTGATGAGTTGATAAAAAAATTACAGTTTCAACAAAATAATTTTGGA
The DNA here is from genome assembly GCA_038050645.1 of Hedychium gardnerianum. NCBI lineage: Eukaryota > Viridiplantae > Streptophyta > Magnoliopsida > Zingiberales > Zingiberaceae > Hedychium > Hedychium gardnerianum. Next base: position 6,023,323 of record JBBUKS010000035.1, read on the forward strand.
AAAAGGTAGTTTGCTTCAGAACTAGAAAAGAAATATACATGTAGGAAAATACCATATTTCGATTAAAATGCTGTAAGAACTTACAGTGGCCAATTATATTCATTCTTTTCTCGTGGAGGAAGTCCAACACCCCAATTGTTCGCTTGATAAGTGAAGTCAAGTCTTAAAAAATGGAAAGTAAAGCATTAAAGATAGTATCATTGGTTTAAGCAAATGGTATCTGAATTTTCTCTTCGAACAAAATTCTGAAATGGAGAACAAAAGCCTATCAACTAGCTAAAACAAACATTACAACTCCGAGGTGAGGGAATGTCTAACCTGTTAAACCAATCACCAGAATTGTATGAATCACGATCAAGTGACTTTGACCGCAAAATCTCATCCCCACAATGAAAAAAAGGGATACCCTAATTAAGGCAAGTAAATAAAAAAGTCAGAAGTTGCTATGGATGTAATCAATATGATACAATAATAAGAAACAATAGCCAACTTACATAAAAAAATTCATCTTGCAAACAAGCAAGTGTTCGTGGAGACAACATGTTAGAAACTAGACTTAGTTCCATGCCTTTAATTTTGATTAATTAGTTAGGCCTAGATACTCTATACATGGATCTCCTTGTGCACAATAACAATACAAATCCTATTCTCTACTTGGTGCCAGTCAGCGCTTCCTCTTTCTCCACTGCCACTACCTCTCACTTGTCACCTGTAAGTCTGTGATCCTGTGCCTTCTAGTTGTCATCAGAACCCAGTTAGCTTGTATGCAGCTGCAAGATCTTGAATAACCGTAGAGGAAGATCTTGAATGGGTTGAACAGAGAAGCAACTTTATTGACATGGTTCTAGAAAGAGTTAATATATTAGTCTTAGTTGGAAGAAAAGAAAGTTTTAGTTGAAAATCAGCTCCCAGATTGCATCGTGCCAAAGGACAGATAAAAAAAATACCAACCAAATTTCTACTAACAATGAATTATATAAATATATGAAAATGTGATTGACAAATCATATTAAAGTGTTGGACTATGACTCGAGCACATGTTATAGAGATGAGGATGTTAAGATGGAGGTGTGGATATAGGAGGATGGACGAGATAAGAAAGAGAAAATTAGAGAGAAAGTCGGAGTTACACTTATTGAAGAAAAACTCGAGATACGTTTAAGATGATACGGACATGTACTTAGACACCAATACATGCTCCAGTTAGGCGATGTGACAAATATGCACATCAAACGAGGAAGAAGAATATCAAAAAAAACTTGATTAGTAATATAAAATTTATTTAAATATAAATGATGATATAGTAGGGGATGGAGCCCAATAACGTAGAAGGATTTATATAGCCGACCTCACCTAATTGGATAAGGTTTGATTGTTGTTGTTGATTGACAAATCATATATACTTATATTTTCTTCCAAAATTATAAATGTAAGAAGAATTCTTTTACTCAACTACTAATGCTAAATATACAATTAATGTTGGCTAGAAAAAAAAACTAACAAATCTGATAGTTAGTTTGCTAATAAATAAACTTTAAAATGGGAATATTGATAATAGTGACTAGAAAGAAAATACTAATAAATTTGATAGTTTGTGTAGAATTCAAGGAATAGAAATATTGGACTGCATATTATAGAGAAATAATCAATCTTGTTAGGATTGCATATATAAACTCATGATAAAATAAATCTAGAAGTACTAACGTGGAACTATATGCACTAGACCAATAATCTAACGACCTCAAACACTCCTCAAGATAGAGCATAAATATTAAGCTTGTTACATTAAAAAAAAGCTTATCTGGTAAGCAAAGCAGAAACTAAACATGAAAACTATAAACTCCAATTCATAATTTTCACATTAAAGTGAAACAAAACTTAAGGTTTTAGTGCAACACACATCTAATGATCCCTTCAATCTCAAACTCACAAACCTTTAGAAGATGGAAAACACAAGCGATGATCCCTTTAATGTAAACAAACTAGAGCGACAATAAGCGAGGGTAAAAATAGAAAAAAAAAATGAAATTAAACTAAGATGAAGAGAGATAATCTTAGTAACTAATATCTCCAGTGTTCTTCTCCTTAAAGTGGTGTGATTATATCTACAAGCAATAAACTTGGGAAAAAAGAAAACATCAAGGTTCCCAGAGAGAAGATGAATGGAAAAGCTCAACCCTTTGTTAGAGGAAGTAAAATGAGATCATTATATTTTCTCTATTCATATCTCACTAGCTTCTAGGTGACTCATAAACAACACACAAATATGATAAAACAGGATATGCTGAAAAAAAGTAAAACAAAAAAAAAGAGTAACTAGGATTTGAAGAATTAAAAAGAAAATAAATGCAAAGGAAGGAAAAGGAGATGAGGAAAAGAAGAAAAGAATTGGATTTGCACTGTTAAGAGCAGGTAGAAGGAATTAGATCCATTATATTATAAAAAAAAACAAGACACCAGATGTAGGACAAGTGGTCACGGCATAGATTGTGTGCAAAGACGATACTGCAATGGCTGTAAGCATCACAAAAGATGAGCGAGAGGGTGGCATAGACACATGTGGAGGCACTTCACCAAGCACTATGAGACATGCAGAAAAATCACGCAAGAGCATCCCAGACATCTCAGCAGCTCATTTCTTTGCATACTTGTGTCTTCTGGAAGAAGACACTGGTTTGCAGGAAGCCTAGAAGGACTATGTGCAGAATGAGGGAGTCCAAGAAGAGACGAAAACGGTTTTGCTTGGTGCCCACGTGCAGAAGTGATGTTTATTGTTGGTGTCAACAGAGGTGCATGGGGATGAGGTGACCAACCTCTCAAATCCTTCATTGTTAGTGCTGTTGTCGCTGCTTCTCACCCAAACGACAGTGGTCCAGACCAATGACGAGAGTTTGGGTGGTGCCGTAGAGCCATTTGGAATCTAGAGAAGCACCTTAGTTAGAACGAAAAAACTTTATAAATGTGGGTACATGTAGACTCATGATAAAATCCTTAATCTAGAACTAGCCTAGGACCAAACTCACTAGATCAATAAACTTAGTAACCTAATAATTTCAACAATTTGTTACAGAAAATTAACGTAAATGAATATTAGAATCTAGAAATTCATTAGTGAAACACAACTACTGAACTGCTAAAACACAAAAAGAACCTGGGAAAGTGCTACAATACTTGTTGCCAAATGGTTCATCCTGCACCTATCATCTACTGATAGTTCCATTGGAGTCTGCACATAAATGTAACCACAAAGGACAGGTCCAAATATTTCAGATGAAATAAATGAGTTTGTAGATAATCATTCATTGTGTATTTAACTATGAATAAGTTTTGTTCTCAATAAAACCACAAAAAAAACTTTATCAAAGTATAAGCATCCTAACTCCTACGTTAGTTTGGCAAAACAATTTTTCAGAGGAAGATTTTGGAGGAAAAAAAAATCCAACCTTCATACTGATTATGTCGAACAAAGTTTCATTGTCATGAGCAGACACATAGTTAACCTGTAATACAGAACATCAGGAGATATCATCAAATAAAATTTTCAATGGTGCACTAATTGTTCCAGAAATCAACAGCATAAAACTTCAGGATCAGTGACAAGCATAAAACTATATTAAAACTTCATTTGATTCAAAAGATGTGGCCCAACCTTTTTCCATTTATAATTCATATGATGCCTACTAGGGAAGCTCTTTGTGACCTACCATTGGCACACATAACAACTGAAATATTACAAACTAGAAATGGTGCACCATCTGGCATCATACAGGTTTAAGGAATAATGTGGCAAGCTGTTTGAACACAGCTTAATGTCCATCATCAGGTTTTAAATGAATCTGAGTAAAAGGAAAAGCTATGCAGGGGGTCCTGGTTAATTAAAATCTCAGATGGTGGAAAGAAACTGTTATTCACAGCCACCTTATATATCGTAGAAACAAGCAAAGCCTAAACATTGACAAGAATTAAGCCGCTGCTATCTAGAATTTATGAGACTTACAATTTCCACAGGAGATAAAGTGAATCCCACTGACTTCCCATCATAGGTATAAAATTCAGATCCTTTCTTCTGTTGACGGTAAGTATCCATAAAAATCACATAATAAGTTGGCATCATACATACAAAACTTTGAAGGATTCAGTACACGATGCAGAAAAACAATCCCATTCCCATTAGATCATAATTCATAAGCAAAGAAGAGCATCATTGACAGAAGGAATAAATAAAGAAATAAATACTCGTTTATATTAGAGTGAGAATACCTAGAAAACTTTAATGACTAAACAAAGTCTTCATCAGAAAACAAACATAATTACATAATTAGAAGCTAAAAGTCCAAGATATACATGAATTTTTTCCATAAATGCATGTAAGTGCTAAATATTAGTCGTCCATACAGCTTCAATATTAGATCTAGAAGATTTAGAAGCCTGATTATGCTCATGATAGCATCCTAAAGTGAACTTGCTTTTCTTCATATATGGGTTTTGAGAATAACAATAAGAGCAATTTGGAAACTACAATATAAATGAAAATTAGAAATACAAGTCCCAATTCTTACTGTTGTTCACATGAAGAAGATCCTAGAATAATTCTGTAACATTTCCTAAGAAACCAGAATACTGTATTTGGTTAGAAACAAATCTTTCTCATGTTCATTTGGAGTTTCAGATAAACTGTAAGGAAATTGGCTATTTGGATTCATGATCAAAAAACTCAATTAATTATGGCATCAGGAGACCATGTTGTCAGCTAGCCAGAATGGCTCCAGCACCAAACCATTCGAGCTGAGACTGAAATGGATCTCAGCACCAGAACTTTAAACCTAGAGCATATCTGTTGTATCACCTACTGTATTACTATGGTATTTTCAGTGATCAACCATAATCCAGACTGTTATAATATATAATATATAATAATAAATAAAAAAAGGCATGGAAGGGCTGCTGCCGCCTTCCCTTCCTTGAGCCACAATGCGGGTGCTGGCCACCACTGCTACTACTGCCCTTCCTCACCAAATTGAAGCTGCCACCATCACCAAGCTGCCACCCACCACCACCCAACACTGCCCCCTTATCTAATCACAACAGCCCCTCTTTACCCCTTCTCTATGAAAGGCTCATCCCTCCCCTTTACCACCATCTTCCAACAATCATCTCCCTCCCCTCTCAAAGTATCATCCGATCAACATTTCCTTCTCACAAAAATAGCTTTTCTTTCCTCTTCCTAAAGAACCCGAGTAGTTTCTACCTTAGACCATTATGAGTTGTGGTCCATTATCCTCAAGCATGAGAGAACTACAATATTTAAGGGGTATTAGATGCAAATCCGAGTGTTGCAATAAAGGTTGGTGGGCACTTGGTCAACTTTTTGTCACAATCTTCACTTGGGGGCAGAAAAGCATTATTGGAACTATTTTCACATTACAAGATTCTTTGCAGATAGATAGTACAGATATGATCAATATGAGACCAGAAATATCAGGAAAGAAAATGTTATAAACACAATATGGAATCATTGTATAGGACCATGCTACATTAACATTGTAATGCAGAACGATGTATCCTTTTGTATCAACAGTATAATAAGACGATATTAGTTCATGTGAAAGGTACATGTTGTCATTGTACAGAGCACTGTTGCACCGAAGAAGGCAGTTTAAATTTTCAAGATCAGAGAATATGTTCAAAGTATCATTTCATGCTGGATAATGGTTGGTGTTAGGTTGATACACTATGTACTGACACTAAATTGGTAGTTATGCCAATTCAACGCCAAAGGAAGAGAAGAGAAAACAAAGGAATAAAGAAGGAAGAGGAGGGAGACAGACAAAAATTAGAGAGAGTAAGACACAAGACAAAAAGAGGAAAACATGTCCTAAGAAAACAAAACAACAGAAAAGACAAAAATAAAAATAACACCCTGAACAACATTCACTGCTTCAGTTGGAATAGTCTAGTCACATACTGTATCAATCGGACTTGGACATAGTAGACATAATGCTCAGCAAGTGCATTCTACTTACAGCCATACCACTCCGTACAAACATCGATACTGCCCATACTTAAAACTATGCTTGAAACGGAAAACATTTATCAAAAAAACTATTTAATTAGGAATTCAGCACATTACAGACATAAAGTTAACATATCATGTTAATACATTTAGTCCAAGGACAGAGAGCTATGAAAAAAATAGCAAAACAGCTCTTACTGTTGTTCCATCTTGACATGTTAGGACAAAGTCCTTTAGGTTAGCAGCTAATCCAACCTTCAGAAATAAAGCAACATCATTAGTTGGATCAAATACTTGCATAAATATAAAAATAACTTAGCAGAAGATCACAAATCATGAGTATTATAAACATAATAGTCATAGCAAAAGTTGAATTCAACAAATTATTTATACAACCTTAGATTTATCTTGAAATCTGATACTTGTTTTCTATCTTTAGCATTTGAAGTTATGGAAAACCTCCTTGCAATATTTTTTTCAGTAGTTACTTGGTAAAACAAAGTCCTGCACTGATACAATTAGGCTAGTTCAAAAAACTGGTAGTTTCTTTTTCAGTTTATCTACTAGCAGCAAAGGTGAAACCGTCACCTCGACGGCCCTTCCATGGTGGGCCCCCACTATCTGGAAGGGAGGTAAATCACGGGGGGCTTCGCCCAACAACAACAGCGCATGCAAGGAGGGGTTGAGGCAACCAGCGGGGCATTCCGTACCTGCTGGGAATCGACCCAGGCCTATTGGCAGCAACACCCTTGCATGAACCAACTACGCTAGCCCGTGGGTGCATGGTACAAGTTATAGGATTAATTCTATGAGGTTAATTGTTTATATAATAGTTTGTTGTTTATAGGCCATAGTGGGTCTACTGTGTACCTTGATAAACCTTTGTCATTTCTTAAGAAACAGGATATCAGAACCAGTGACAACTCTTTAAAGGATGCAACCTTGGAACAAAACATGAACCAGAAAAAAAACCTTAGAAGAAAACAAGGAGAGTCTATTCACATAGAAATACAAGGATGTTTGTGTCAGCATGTAGGCTACCCTTTTAAGTTCATCCTTTAAGTTTGGCATTATCCTTCTCATGCTATTATTTATTGCATTGCATAGTTCCCAAGTTAGTGACTTTGTTAAAACTAATCCTATTCCTACCCAACCTCAAGCATTCAAAGATGGAAGGAACACAGAAGCCTACTGGAAGTGAGACATCAAACGCATAAGATATCAATCAATAAAGAAGGAAACCTGTATGTGTTCTGCAGAAGATGACAGCATAAGATCCATGACAGATTTATCACCATGGTCATATCCGTTAGGCTTAAAAGGGAAAAAAATCATATTAGTACAACATGTATATTTCATGCTTAAGGGAAAAAATAAAATGGAGGTTTCAAGATAGAAACTATCCATATAGTTTATATCTTACAGATAACCAGATTAACATCTTTTCATTGATTAACCTTGTGATATTACTCTTCAATGGAACTTCTCAAACAACACCTATTGATACATTCATTACTTTGTAGCAAAGTTCAAAGGTACAAAACAATAGTAGTATTTAGTATTTACTAATTAAGGTAAAGTTAAAACTATATAGTTTCTCCCACTAACAGATCTTTGATATCTAGTGAAGAATAGGTAAGTCCAAATGGGTTCTGCTAGTTGATCAAAGTCAATACAGTCATGGTAGTCAGTGCCAATTGGATTATTGAGGTTCCATTTCATTGAAATACCATTTTTCTCAATCAATTCAAACAAACTATTGCAGATTTAGGGATTATATTATGCAAGGGGAATAGGTGATTAAAATGTTATTTTACTGAACTGTTTCCTAATGAAGTGAAATTCCAATTAGTCAGTTCATGCTAACTAAGACAAATGAGGATTAACCCAATTCATGTTGACTAGGACAAAATTCAGGAGCCTCTTTGGGTGATTACTTTGTTAAAGTTCCTTTATTATTGATACCAAAATGAGCATGTTTGTGTGCATGATGTCCAATGGTATATTTCAAGTTGAGGACAATCCTACTAAGGAACGTTCACATATCAAAATCAGTTCTGAAGCACCTGGCATCAGATCTAGCATAAGTTAACCAATTTGAATGGATTAACTTGGCTAGCATGATCACCAACACTAGCACTGGCATAGTTACAGTTATAGCTATAAAACAACCAAGTAAAAATAATAAATTGAGAAGGAAATGCAAAGTTCAGCAAGAGTACCTCCAATGATAAACCAGTAACAAACCCTTGCTGAAGTGGATGACCGAATGGTGATCCGCCTAAAACTGCATCACGTATTCGATCATTGAAACTGATGATTCAAAAAAAAGAATCCAGTGAAATGTGTGTAAATAAAATTTAAAAAAGGAATATTAGAATAGGCAACAAAACTGGGTAGGAATAATGATGCCAATGCACATAAGAAGAAAAGGTACAGTTTCATTCAAATCAAGAATTCAATTTTGGCTTATTATTATTTTTTTTTTCAGTTTTAATGAATCTGAAAACTTCAAGCAAAGCTAAACAAATGAAGCAAATAGAAATATTCATTTACCTCATATAGTAATGCAATTGCAATTTAAGAGAGAGTACAGTTATGTAGATGAAGATCTATACAATATTTGGCAGCCGAAACACAAAATTTTGTAATCATACCCTCTATGTTGACTCTAGTACGTGCCGCCCAAGGACTACTTCAAGTCAATCTAATCAATAACTTGTGTTTAGACAAGGTTTAAAAAATCTCAAGTGGTGTCGAGAGTTTTATATTTTGCTGGAACCCTAATATTTCAGTATTGTGTTGATGTTTCAACGTACAACGCTGATGGAGTATTGGAGGGCTAGGACGAAGGAGATAAAAAAGAAGAAAAGAACACAACTATATGCCTAATTTCGGACTTATGTTCTGCCTGCAACAGTACAATGTTGATATTAAAAGCTACAAAAAAAATAACAAATATTATTTCAATTTATCTTGACAAGTTTTGTGACATGTCAAGGGGTGTCTAATGTACACACTCATTGACATGATAACACAATTACATAGAATAGACTACCTATAAAGTTTCGGTAATTTATCCGAATGACATGTTTCAACTGTGCCACCTAGCACAATATAGATTTCAAACCACGGTTTAGACTATTTGACTTTGTTGAGCAACACTAGGCAAATAAGATTGGCATTGATACCAAATTGATGCAATCACACTCCGATAATGATTAATGCAACATCAAAATAAATTGAAACTCACATAGAAAATTGAGATAAATTGACATGGCATGAGGGATAACTATCTTATATAGAGAAATAAATCAGATTAACAGAGAACAAAATTCACAAAGTGTTTTTTTATTGAATTGGAGAATAACATTGAAGAATTGCATCTTTTATAACCTAAACAAGCTAGGGAAATAATCGAATTCTAAATTAGGAAATAACCCACCCAATATAAACTAAACTCCTACCATTTCTCTTCAAAATTTAAATATACCAAAACTAACTCCTAATATTAAAATAATTCCTGAAAAGCTAATTTTCCTAAAGAGGATACATTACCAAAATCAATTTTACAAAATCTCTTTGAAAACTTAATTCCTTGTTTGCATTAATCACCATTCAATAGCATTTTTCCATCAAAAGCTAATACTTGTATTTCTTCTACAAAATCTTCTAGTCATCGCTTGATTAGCTATTGCATCACCAACTAGCTAATCAAATGTGAGCTCCTTGAATATTGTCGTTGCTTTTCCAACAAAATTTCATGATCTGTGGCCCCTTCTAACTCCACACACCATTGCTCTAATAGGCTTCCTCCTATTGCAAAAAATTACTTAGGCTGAAACATGTCTAACTGCAATTGAAACTATTAAAGCACAACTAGCGTAGTGACTTCTACTGTGCCAACACAATATTGCAATATTGCCATTGGTATAGGTCTCTGCCAAAATGGTACATTTTGACTAGGAGCCAATATCAATCAACAATTTAAACCACAAGCGGATGTAAGTAGTGATAGAGGAAAAAGATAAACACAAGGCAAATCGTGGCCAAGAACAAGATCAGGTTTGATTGATATAATTTAACACAACACCAGAATAAATTTGTATGCCTTAGCCGCCAGCCTTATGGGGCTGCATATATCAATTGACAATCTTGTGAGGGGGAAATATCAAAATAGAAATTGTGTTCATCACTGATTTGTTTTTCTTGATTACTCCTATTTTACTGTGGTCTATGTTTTTTTACATCAGATTCATAGCTTCATAACCAATTTGAAATTTTCTATGGCATTCAAAGGTTTTAGGATAATTTTAAACAAAAAATCAGCATGATTTGGCACAACGTTCTCTCTTAATGAAATATATTCAGCTATAGAACATAATGCTATGCTTCTTACCCATGTTATCCTCGCATGCCAATCGCCAATCATCAAAGGAATAAAAATATATAAGATCACTCATCACAATCCATTAGAAGAAAGCCCTCATCTTAAGCCTAATTTGATATATCTCAAGCATGCAAATAATGCATGTATTCATACTTCTATAGTTAATCCACACCAAGGAATCAAGAAATATGAAGCCATGAGTAGCTTTAAATTTCTTGGAAACAAATTAACACTTTGAAAAAAAAATTAAAAAAAATGTTGCAACAAAAAAATTAAATTATAACAAGATAGGATACCTCCCGATTTCAATTCCTGGTAGGTTAAGTTGTGTTGCATTGATCCCTCGCTTATTGTTTGCAACCTCACCAAAGTCCCATCCTTCACCGTAACTAATAAATGACGAGTTTACAAAATTGTAGAACTTTGTCACCAGCAAAGAAACATTTTTATGTATAAATCTCAATCAAAACGATCACATGCTTCTACCAAAATGTTCAACAACAAGAATATAACCAATAATGAATAAACCAAATCACTCACATATATATCATTGAACCATCTACTCCATCCTTGTCTTTGGACAGGCTTTGAAGAGTACTCTTTGCTTTCACCTGAAATAAAAAATAATAGGTGGACAACAAATAATGAAACCATGTGACCAGTAATAATCAGGGAGGAGAAAACTCAGAATGTCATACTTCCAATTTCATCAAAACTAACTAACCAACAAAACAACCAAATTACTGTTACAGGGAGATGTTTTCCATGTGAATCATCAGCAGCAAGACTAAGAGACACTGATAATGATGTCTTTTTGGTATATTTTGGTACTGAAAACATGAAACAATTATGACTTCAAACAGAACAAATTTTGGGTTAGATCACTCTGATTGCATCAAGAGATACTATTAACTTCTCTAGGATGAAATGTTAAACTTAAAATTATGAACAGTTCATCATCATTTCTATATCTGACCACTTATATTTTCACTAATCTCAAGCAACATTAGTGAAAAATAAGTTATGTTGATTTTACAAATTGCTGATTCTGCATTTAACTAAATTTGGTACAAAAGGACACTACTTGACACACAATTGAAACAGTAATGATCGCTCTAAATTTGTTGTGAAAATAATAAATATTGTAGAAAACAGTAGTGAGGTGATATGCACCATAGTGCTCTTCATAATATGTCCCATGAGGTCAAACCGGAAACCATCAACCTGCAAGTGTAATCAAGTCAAAACTCAGGACCAAGTTCAATTCTTCATTTGAGTAGCATGTAAAAGACTGACAATGATATAAATTATCTATATATGACGAGAAACATTCCTATCTATAAATACAGACTTACAAAAAAACTGAACTTGAGTTACAAGTTACAACATATATCTAACCACAAACAATGAAAGTGATCAAGACAGAAGATAAGCCAAAAAAAACAAAGTGAAGAAAATCCCAGCATCCTGAATGTTCCGTTGTCAGACAGCAGCAGACAGTATCTACGAGAAACTAACTAGCTACATATGAAAATTGAGAAGAAAGTAGCCTATTTTTCAGTATCAAGTATTAACAAACTTGTCAATGCACACCACAATGCCAATGTGACTTAAAGGAAACTATGAAGATTGCTAATTTTGCTTCCAAAGAAGATGAAAGAATGAAGAGGAATATTGGCTTCCAAAATGTTTGGACTAAATTAAGTAATTTTGCTTCCAAAGAGGATGAGAGAACTAAAAGGAATGTTCGCTTCCACGATGATTGCACTAAATTAAGAGTCCTCGATGGTATTATACTACAAACATCCAATAACATGAAGGCATGTCTCATCTTCCATTTCTGCCAGGTTACTTAACAATTGATAGAGATTGCTAAGGGATATCAAGAAGCCACTGTCATTTCATGCTAACCAACCTTGTCATGTGATGATATAGTAGTTTGCCAACTGAACCCTTCAAGTTACACATTCAAAAGATTCTTTATGCATGTGTATGGCTTGGCATGCTAAAGGATATGCAGATGATGAGGCCTACCACTAAACAGTAGTTTTCTCCTTCAGTACTGACCATTATGATAGGTATACAATTGTGGCATTTATGATAGGTATACAAATACATAACTGATGTAGCATAATAAAGCTGATATTAATCCATAAGTTTCAAATCTTTCTCATAGTCAAAGCATGCAAGCAAGTACAAATTAATCTGATAATGTATTTGTACACAACTAGTATCCAACAAATATTAACACAATATTGTGCCAACTAGAAAAGGACTGCAATGTGACATTTACAAATGAATAACCAATAGACAAAAACAGTTCTTTAACCATTTGCAAAATCAACTTGCACTTGAATCAAGGCGATTGTCACTTGTGAGAATCAAATATTATAAAAGCCTACTAATCTTTCCCTGAAAAGTGCTTTATACACAGTGCTGCCGTTTTAGATTGCATAAAACTAATATTTGAACTCCAAGATAAAAATAGCATTAGATACTCGAGAAGAAAATAAACAAAAATATTTTTAAGGCTTAGGTTTTAGAACAGAAAACCACCAATTTATATACCGTTGAGCTCAAACCCACCAAATTTAGAAACTAACTCTAGTATGAAAATTCTTATATCTTAATTGTTTAAAACCATAATAGATTACCTTATAATCCACAGCCCAGCATGTAAGATCATCGACAATTAAACGGTCCATCATAAAGTGCTCACTAGCTGTATTATTCACGCAAGTGCTGTTCTCAATACCTCCTTCAGTGTTTCTTCGAAGGTAATATCCAGGAACAACCTGTAAATTATTTGTATTATGAAGACAATAGCAAGTGCAACTTAACCTGGTAAACTAGGATTCTACAAAAAGGGAAAAAAGAAACAAAAAAAAATTCTGCCGAACAGCACAAAATTTTAATTTCAGCCACTCCTAAAAGCTGGAATATACCAGTTACAGGCAGTGTAGAACTCATATCAAGGGTCATAATGTGGATTGTTGGTTGGTCTCCCAGACCTCTCTATTAGATTCTAACCCTCTTGACTATGGCTCTCCCAAACTTTTAAAATCTTTCCAGCCTCAACTTGTTCATTTTTTAAAATTCAAACATAGACGGGCCATCTTCAAGCAAAAATTTTGGATTCATTGTGAAAAGATAAATCCTAATTTTGGTGTCTAATTCATTTTAGTGACAGCTGATAAGCAATGTATTTTTCTTACCCTATTTCATCTTAGACTTAAACTAGCATACTATCCACAGACCATATCCTATAGGCACCAAGGTGGTGCAATAACATGTGTCAATACGGCACCAAGGCAATCCAGAACTAGTGCACACATCCAAAACATTGATCCACGGACTGTAGGTGTCTTTCCTATTCATTTTATCCCTTTGCAGAACCTCTCATTCTTAATAGTTAATACTATAATTAAAAAAAATAAACAATTAATCTGAATTTAAAAGTTGTAAGGAGTTCCTTTGACAAGTAAATGATGCCATCTTTTAAAAGGCGTAACCTTATCGAGGACAGAGTTGTCATCATAGGGACCACTGGCAGCCAAATGGTTGTAGACAACATCGAGTACAACACGGAGACCCATTCGATTAAGTGCCTGAAAGTAACATCTAGGACAGATTAGATCACATTATAGTATTACACAGAAAACTGATAAAAATAGAGCATCTGCACCTGAACCATCTTCCGGAATTCCAGAATGCGATTTGGTCCATTTGGATCTGTAGAATAGCTTCCTTTTGGGACACCCCAAATTACGGGATTGTACCTTACATTGCAATTTACCAGATAAAGCCAGCTGCACATATCAAGAACAAAACAATACAGTACTGGAAAATAAATTTTAAATATACCCCCAATTATAACCATCTTCATCTTGAATTGCTGTCACTTCTGCTTGCTGTTTATCAGAATCTGGGGGCAGTTTGGCCATTTCAACTTCATCTATGGAGCCAGTGTAAAACCTTTCAATCAGTAATAATGTAAAATAAAATTTTCATTTAATAAGAGGTTAGGAGCATAAAATTGAAGAGCCAAAAGCCATGGAACACTGAGGAAGGCAGCTATTTAAGTGGAAAAGGAAATAAAGACAGTTACCGAGATTACATAGCTAAGCAACATTTATAACCTACTTATTTTTTAAATGAAAAAAAAAATGTCATGGGTACAAAACCAGAAAACAAGCTAAATTATTGCAAAATTTAAGCAATCAAATGTTTTTATCTATTGGACTATAATCAACAATTTCAATGGTCAAAGTTAAAAGTGTGCATTGTCAAAAGATAGGATACAATTTTGGTTACTGCCTTCCTGGCATCCGTGCTTCAACTAAAATATGTAAACCACAAAGAATACCCTCAATCACAATGATAATAGTTTCTGTGATGAACTGTCATTAAGGATTTTAATTAAATTGTACATATGAACTGATCAAGATGAAAAATCACATAAGTGCTTAGTATGAATTGGCCAAGTTTTTCTTTTAATTTTCTTTGATGCAGTTGTACATTTTGCACTTAACTAAGACGGAAGTCTTTTTCCTTAAACTTTGACTAACAAACAAAACAGAGAGTTGCAAGAGCATTCAAAGTTATGTTTTTCTTATATTATTTTCAACTATAATAGGCCTTTTGCAAGCTACATCATTGGTGAAACATCAAAAGCAGCCTAACTGATATTAAACTAATACAGAAAATTGAGGTACTGACAACTAAAAAACACTACATTTACACATATGGAGCATATACAATAATGTGATAATGAATAGGAACAAGCATTAGCATAAAGAACCAGTGACTGTAAATACAACAATGTGATTTCATGAAATTTTACCAATGTGTTTCCAATTGTTTTTATCATCATCAACACCAGCAGAATGAAAGCTTGGAAGCAAATAACTAAGAGTGTCAAAGGGCAAACCATATAAAAGAACTTATCAAGTAACAAGAGTAGAGATAAGTCCGAAAATAATTCTTTATGCATTTTTATATAAATAATTCATTCATTATTTTATTAGCTCAACATAACTAATTATTCATTTTAGTTCATCACAGTTCTTTTGATTGTTTAAGTTTTTTTAAGAGTACTACTACCTACCTACGTTTCCGTACTTTTTTTTAGTTTATCACTTGTTAATCACCAAATCATCAACAAATATCAAAGGGAACAACCAAAATAGCTAAACAACTAAGAGTGTCAAAGGTAAACAATGTGAAAAAAATTATCAAGCAACAAGAGTAGAGATAAGTCAAAAACAAAACAAAAAAAACTTTTTTAAACAAGAACACAATGAATATCATATCATCAATGTTCTATATCTAATCATGCACAAGATAAATGAAATCAAACAAGCAGGAAAATACACACCTGATAAACCAAAACTTTTGACTCACACTTGACTCCATTCAACCCCAAATCACTATTAGTTGTTGAATCTACAATAAATATATTTGAATCATGAATGTATGA
>JBBUKS010000035.1:6039304-6068062 GCA_038050645.1 Hedychium gardnerianum
GCCAAGCTTGAAGTGAGAGCTCGATAACATCTAAACGAACCAAGCTCAAGCCAAGCTTCAAACAAGCTCAAGCTCATTAAAAATAAACAAATCCAAGCTTGAACAATCATTTCAAAAGCTTGGTTCATTTTAGGCTCGGCTTGGCTCAGTTACCTTATCAAACAAACTTGAACACCCCAAAGCTTGGCTCGATTTGGCTTGTTTACAGCCCTAGTGGCGAAGACAAACACAGGCAAGCAAAAACGCAGGCTGAGGCCTTAGGGTTCTCTCGGCTCCTCTGTTATATACCCTTTTCCAGGGCATATCCACCGTTGGATGGCGGAACGTTCTGTAAGCAGGAAGCAATCCCCGCCGCTAGATCTAGATCGTAATCCCAGCTGCCCCCCGAAGAATCATTGCCTCCGACGCAGACGCTTCGGGCTCTGCCCCCCATCGCATCCCATCAATGCCCATTACCTCGTCCAAGCACGACAGCATGACATTTGCACAACTCTCGAAGCGGATCACGCATGACCCTCTGCCACCATCTTCCCTAAATGACGTCACACGCCTCAACATCCTCAACTATCTAGTCAGTCGGACTCCCGCTTCCCTCGACTAGACTTGTGCGGAAGGCTTGTGATGCGGGGTCAATGTAAGCGATGCGGGGTCAAGGTAAGCCTCCAGGGGGGACGGGGCCCAAGATAAGGAGGATCAGGAAGGTTTCGCCCGGGAACATCTCCAACCAGGGCCAAGAGGCTTCGCCCGGGAATATCTCCAACCGGGATCGAGAAGGTTTCGCCCGGGAACATCTCCAACCGGGCCCAAGATAAGGAGGATCGGGGATGCTTCGCCCGGGAACATTCCCAATCGGGGCCTTCTTCAACTAGAAGTCCCGGTTGAGACCCGAAAACCAAAGGCGAGTCCCGTACTCCCTGGCTGGGTAAAGCCTAAGTTACTTAAGGCCCAGATACGCAAGGTCCAAGCCCATTATCAGGGGACAGGGAAAAGACTAGACCCTGAGAACCCTGATGGGACACGTGTCTCCCTGCTACTACGTGTACGAGATACGTAAAAGATATGAGGGGACGTAGCCCTCACTGAAATACAGTCCCCCATACCTTCGTCATTAAGAGGACACAGGAGAAAGGCGATAGGAATTCAGTATAAAAGCACCGGAAGAGATATCAAGAAGAGGGACTGAAATCCATACAAAAAGTAGACGACATTAATACTCTACTAACTTGAGCGTCGGAGGGACCTTGCCGGAACCATCCCCGACAGTCCTACTGATCCTTAGAATTTCCTTTTCGTCTATTCAGGAGCAGCGGAGAACCCCCATTAGCCTCACTTGGAGCCTCGCTAACGCTATTTGGGAACATCGCCATTGCAGTAGCTACACCGCCGATGGTTCATTCGTTGACCTACTTCTCCGACGGGAATACTGGTTATTAGTCAGGTTCCTGTCCTTCCCCATGTACTGGTCACTGTCTGGGCTAATAAACTAGCCTCCGTGATTTACTTCTTCCGTATTGATCCTAGGACGGACTGGTGGGGGCGCTGGGTCCGAGCGTTTCTTCTTTTGCCATCGTGGAAAATGATGAAGAGAATTATTATAGTGAATAAATAGTATTTTAATTAAAAATATTAAACTTTACTAGATAAATTCATTATTTTTAAATGTTTAGATAAAAATAATTAAATTATGGTCAACGTGGATACTTCAAACTCTAATTTTTTATGATATAACTATTTTAATTAATATTATATTATAATAATTATGAAATAAAATATTATTTTAATAATAAATAAAAAAGATGCGTTTTTAAAATATAATTTTAATAAAAAAGGCGCCTTTTATTTTATTTTTTTGACCTATTTAGAATATACTAAATTCAAATGGAAACGGAAATGCCGGATGAGCATGACTAGGCGGGGTGGCGCATGAAATGTCCCGTGCTTACTCGTCTCGTCCCGCATACATTTTTTTTTCTTTTTCTACCCGTTCGGCGGAGTGGGACGACGTTAATCCCGCGCGCGGATGTCGCCTCCCTCTCCGCCCTCCCCCTCTTCTCCTTTGACCTTCATCCATCATCATCATCATCCTCGCATTCCTCCACGTTTCCTTCCCTCAAGCCATCTCCATCCCTCCTTCTGCTTCTCGTCGACCATCCCATGGAGGAGAGGAAGGAGGAGGACGCCACCGGCGACCGGGTGGCCCGTCCCTCTCCACGCAAAGGTATCTCCTTCAGTCAGCCCCTCAGCCGCGACGTTGTCCTCGCCAGCGCCGCTCGCCGCAACGCCATCCGCAAGCAGAGCCTCGACAGCAGCGATCCGACCACCCGCCGCCCCTCCTTCCCAGCCGATAACCACGCCCCTTCCTCCTCCTGCCACGCCAACGCACACCGCCACTCCTCCTCCCTCGAGGAAGCTCGCTTTTCCCCTCCCTCGGCCTCCTCCCAATGCCTGCCCGCCACCCTTGGCGGATCCTTCGGCGACCCCTTCTCCCTCGACCACCAATGCGTTGGCTCCGAAGGCGACGAAACCCTAACCCTAGACCGCGCCATGGTCGAGTTCGGAGGCGCCGCCCCCGGCGCGGTGCCCGAGTTGATGGGCAGCGGCGGCGGCGTCGGCATATTCCGCGTGCCGATCCGCGCCGCCGTGCACCCCGGACGCCCTCCGGCACTCGAGGTGCGCCCCCACCCGCTGCGCGAAACCCAGGCCGGGTCCTTCCTCCGCACTATTGCCTGCGCCGGGTCGCAGCTCTGGGCCGGCCAGGAGTCCGGCCTACGGGTGTGGAACCTCAAGGAGGTTTTCGAGAACTGGGAGCCCGGCGTCATGGTAAGGAAAGGCGATGAGAAGAGCGCGCCATTTAACGAGTCGTGCCGCGCGTCGCCGACTCTGTGCTTGGCGGTCGATGGTGCTAATGGCTTGATCTGGAGTGGTCACAAGGATGGAAAGATCAGGTCTTGGAATATGGAACTACCCATCACTGCCGATGCCGCTTCCGAAGATCGTGGCTCTTCTTCGTCCGCTGCGGGCAGTAGTAGTGGTTATGGTGGTTGCCCTCCATTCAGAGAACGTCTTTCATGGCAGGCACACCATCGATCTCCAGTTCTATCCATGGTTATCACATCTTATGGTACTTTCCTTCCATCCCATGTTTACCTGTACAATTTGTCCTGCTTTCATTTGGTTAAATAGGATCAAATGCGTCCGTGGTCAAGACAGAATAAGATCTGTAAACGTAAAGTTGTGGAAAGGTTATTTTTTGTTTCTCCTAAAATTTATATCAATTATAATCATAAACATAACTAAATTTAATTCAATATATTTATAAAATTATAAGCGTGTATCTTTTTTTAGTCAATAACTTTAATTCTGCTCATGCTGCCAACATAGAATGATTTTTCAAAGCTTGCTTCCAAGAGACATAACTTTCTGAGCTAATAGCCATGTATTAATTGGTGTTATTCACTCTTGGAGTCATTAGAATTACATTGATGATTTCTCACTATAGTGTATTCTAATGCTTCATCCTCCAAAATGGTTCGCGTAGGAATACTACTTCTCTTCATTGATTTTAGTGAAATTAATACCTGAATGTTTTTGGGAGCTCGCATTAAGTAACATATTATATGTATTTTTCAACTCCAGGTGAAATATGGTCAGGTTCTGAGGGTGGAGTTATAAGGGTATGGCCATGGGATGCCATTGAGAAGGCCCTTTCTCTTACTGTAGACGAACGACATATGACTACTTTACTAATTGAGAGGTCTTGCATTGATCTAAGGAGCAAATTTACTGTGAATGGTGTTTGCACCTTACCTGCTGTTGATGTAAAATATATGGAATCAGACAATTGTAGGTCTAAAGTGTGGAGTGCTGGTAGTCTAATCTTTGTATTGTGGTATGCTAACTAACTCCTATCAATTGCTTCATGATTAATTTACCAGCTTCCCTTGTTTATTCTGATGGTAATTGTTTATCTTGCAGGGATTCCCGTTCAAGGGATCTATTGAAAGTGTTTGGTATCGATGGACAAGTAGAGACTAGGCTTGATCTACCATCTCTGCAAGATCCGAATGTTGAAGATGGAATAAAGACAAAATCTGTTTCATCATCAAAGAAGGAGAAGTCACAGGGCTCAGTTAGTTTTTTCCAACGTTCTCGTAATGCCCTGATAGGCGCAGCTGATGCTGTTCGCAGAGTTGCTGTTAAAGGAACACTTATTATGGAAGATCAGCCGAGAACAGAAGCCATAGCTGTATCAATGGATGGAATGATCTGGACTGGATGCACAAATGGTTCGGTAGTCCAGTGGGATGGAAATGGAAACAGGGTGCAAGACTATCAGCGTCACTCTTCTTCTGTTAAGTCAATTTGTACATATGGACCAAGGGTGTGGGTGGGTTATGTCAGCGGCAAAGTTCAAGTTCTGGATCTTGATGGGAATCTGCTTGGAGAATGGATTGCACATAGCAGTGCAGTCATAAAAATGGTGTTAGGAGGTTCATATATGTATTCATTGGCACATCAAGGTGGCATCCGTGGGTGGAATATCAGATGTCCCGGACCTCTTGATAATTTATTGCGAACAGAGTTAGCAAATAAGGAGCAGTCTTACATGAAATTGGAAAATATTAAGATCTTGGTTGGAACTTGGAATATTGGTCAAGGAAGAGCATCTCCTAATTCACTTATTTCCTGGATTGGTAGTGCAGCATCAGAGGTTGGATTAGTTGTTGTTGGATTGCAAGAGGTGGAAATGGGGGCTGGATTCCTTGCAATGGCTGCTGCTAAAGAGACCGTAAGATATTTATCCCTGTATTTTCTTTTTATTTCTCACAGAATCCAGTTTTTTTTTAGTCTGACCTATTCCTTTCTTACGTATTAAAAGCAAAGGGAGGGTAAAATATTTTTCCATCAGTTTTGACCATGCAAGATTTTTACCTTTTTCTACCTTACATAGTTATTGTGTTATGAATGTAATGGCGAAATTGATCTCTTTCCTATTTGCTTAATCTTTTGAATAGTTGGTCATCCAATCAAATTTAAGCTGATTGTCCTCTGTGAATTCTGCTAGTGACACAGTTATAACCTGAAGGGATAGTTCATGGTTTGAGCCAGATCACTCTAGTTTGCTCATCCACAAAAGATGGGGAGTGCTGAGAATATAAAGCAAATATTGAATATTTTCTAACATCTTAAATGAAGCAAATTTCTTTTGGGACAGGTTGTCAACCAATCTAACCTATCATATCCATCCTAGAATAACATTTGAGCAAATTTCTATCCTTAGAGATGCTTTCTACTGTAAACGAAAAAATAGTAATCACCACTTGCAATTCATCACTTAATAGTATTTATTTAATTGCGTAGTAATCACCTCTATTAAACTGTATTCAATGCTTCTGTTAAGTGAAAAAAGGAGGTTTGCTGCACTGTCATTGTGTAATATTATTTGTTAGAGCTATTCTCTTTCCTAATAACTTGAGCATTTGGGATAAGTAAGATCTGAGTAGGAGGTTGTGTTGAATCTTGCTATCTATAGACATATATATTTATATTTAAGTCAACATACTTGTTGGGCTAGAGTCAGTCGTCTAGTCTTTCCTTATGAATCATGATGAATATCAGCAAAACAGATAACAACTCAGACCTTTCAAGATAAATGATTAGCCCAATATCTTTATTCATATATATGCGTGAATTTGTACAGCAGGCACACGTTATGACTCCAATATGGTGACTAGCGATCAAGCATATTGCTAGACCTTAACTAGATTCTGGATCAATTGGGGAAGCAATTGTTAGCATTTTGTGTTGTTTTTTAGTTCCATTAGTCCTTTGTTAGATTACATGTGCAATATACAGGTATAAAAGAACAGAAGACTTAACCTTATGCAATAAAACATGAATTTGTACAGGCTGTAGATGCTTAGACATGTATGCTATTTTGGAAAGTATCTTATTGTCAAATATTTTCTTTGTTTTAAGCTGTAGAAGAACTATGTAACTCAGCATACTCTTGTCAACAATCATATATCAACTCGTTTATAAGTTGGATGAAATTTTGGAGAATCACTCCTGGCAAAATATTTCTATGAAATTCAGTCTCTTTTATTTAATGACTTGTGTACAGAGAAAACAATCATATTTCTATTTTGTTTCTGAGTTTATCTGGTGAGAAATAATTATGATCTTCTGTAACAATATTAGCTGTTTAGATATGTGCTTAGTTATTTATGCTGCAGAGATGCTTTCACTCTTCACGTCACTTGGTAATGATTGGTAGTAGTGATAGCTGTAAATATAAGGCGAGCACTACTGTAAAATCCTAGGTAAGAAGGACCTTCAGTTATGTTTATAAAACTCTGTATGCTAAGTTCAACTTGGGTGCTGAGAGAGTTAATTCTGCTAACTTTTCTGAATGTATGTCTAATTTCCAAGGACATATTTTCAATCTTGTGAAATATAACTTCTAGACTGATGATACTGTCTCTAAATTTGTGACTGCTCTAATGATCTTAGGTAGGACTTGAGGGGAGTGCTAATGGGCAATGGTGGTTGAATGCAATTGGCAGGACCTTAGATGAAGGATCTTCTTTTCAACGTGTTGGCTCTAGGCAATTAGCAGGGTTACTCATTGCTGCATGGTATGTACTCCATCAATACTTTTATGCTACTTAGGAATTCTTTAATTTGATATGTTCAAAATTCAATTATGTAAAATGAGACATTTTGTTTGTACTAGTGAATCCATTGATCTCTTTTTACAATATTCTAGGGCTAGGAAGGGCCTTAGGCAATATATTGGTGATGTTGATGCCGCGGCCGTACCTTGTGGATTTGGGCGTGCTATTGGTAACAAGGTTATGCACTGAATGCTTCTTTTACAATGTAATTTCTTTTTAGTTAAACTCAATGTTGATAAAAAACATTATATACAGGCAGGTTGTGTATGTCGGGAGATGAATACATTAGGTGTCTAATGTATGAATTAGTTTTCATAATTATAATCCCTAGTGACTTATTTAAATTAAGATAAGAGAACATGACAAAGACACGAGCTAAATATGTCTGCCATTTCTTTTTACATATTACTCAGTACTCTCTAAAGTCATGCAACTCATTATGACTCTTTGTACAGAACTTCACCTGAGAAAGGATCCATATTGAGTGTTGGTTAGTTGTTCCATGGGATATGTTGAACTTATAAAAAATGTTTGTTTTCTCTAAAACTAGATAAATTAAGTTACAGATGGAAATTAGATGAGTGTGTTGAATATATTTTCAGAAATTAGATTCCTTTCTTAAAAGGAACCTGCACAGTTCAAGATGGTGCTGAAATTCACAAAGTACTGAATATAATATGATCATCAGGGAAATTGATTTTGAAGGGAGATCAACAGAATTGCCAAATTTTCTTCAGATATGTGGAAAGGCCTTTGCTCGAATGCAAAAGCTTCTGTTAAGTAGTTTTTGATTGGAAAATAACTGTTTTTCTTAAGTTATTCCAGCATGAACATTATAATTAGTTGCGACATTTCAGCATTTCTGATTTTATTGCTTTAAGAAGGATGACATAACTAATGTGGTTATGAATTTGTATTTGCATTTATTATTCATTAGGTGGTAAATGTAAATAATCTTGTGTTGTTTGTGTTGATTTAGTTCAGTAAATGAATTTTATTGATATACTCGCTTGTAAGTATTCTTGTATTATAGACTGCTTATGCACCCTTACACCATATGTTTTTATTTTGCATCCGAACATTGTGTATGTGCACCATGTGATAACCCATGGTGTATGACCTGCATAATCTTTCCTAAACCTTGAAGTTATATATTCCACTATAAGATTTAGATAGTTGAGCTAAATCTGTTATCTATCACAAATCTTAAAATACAAAAGAAATATAGGAATAGTTTCCATTTATGCATTGAAATTTTGTAGTAAATCATCTTCTTTTATAGTAAGCTAAGTTTCTGGTAGGAAAATTCACCTAGGTTTAGTTGTATATGTTCATACCACTTTTTTTATTTCTTAAAGAAGCAACCTTTTCATATTGGTTTCATTGAACTTTTACTATAAATTTCAGATGATTAAATTGGAACCTAATTTATAAGATTGGTGTATTTACTTGATCAATACTTGTTATTAATTTGAAAGGCATGCATATCAAATCCATTCTCCATTCTATGTTTTGACAACGAATTCCATGATCTTTACCAACTTAGTAGCTGACACCATAAATTCAATCCAAATAGTTTAAACAAGCTGAACCTAAAAGGATGATAAGAGTAATTTCATTTACTAAGTTGTATTATTTGTATATTCATTTTGTCAGGTTGTTAATCAAATATATTGTGCAACTATGTTGGAAAAGTTTGTAGAGATAGATATAATGAGATATCTCATATTCTGCGAATCATTTATGTATTACTATTTACTATATCCTGATTCAGTGCTTTTATGAATCTCATTTGATCTTTTCATCATCATTGGATATATCTGGTTTCTGATTACTGTTTTATGCTTTAGCCAAATGATAGAAAAGTGGGTCATGGTCTAAAAATTACATACAGGGTGCTGTAGGTTTGAGGATGAGGGTCTATGATCGGTCCATATGTTTTGTGAATTGCCATTTTGCTGCACATCTGGAAGCTGTGAACAGGAGAAATGCTGACTTTAATCATGTTTATCGAACCTTGTCTTTCAGTCGGCCAACCACAGGGGCTCATGGAACTTCAGGTTTGGTACTCTTACCTCTGTGGACATAGTGGAGATAGTCTGTTAGCATGGATATTAAATGTACAATCTTTTTAGCTCCAATGTAATAATTTTTTATTTCGTTTGTTTTGCAGCTGGCCCTACATCTGTCCAACTGCGTGGAGTGAATGTATGTAGTAATTTGATTATTTCAAAACCAGTTGTCTTGAACAACCTTTTCTTTAGAGTTCGGTCTAGTTGCTTTTTGATAGAACCTCTTGTTATGACTGGTAGGCTGTGGGATCTCAATCTGATGATGGCAAACCGGAATTGTCTGAAGCTGATATGGTGGTTTTTCTTGGTGACTTCAATTACCGGCTTCATAGCATCACTTATGATGAAGCTAGAGATATGGTTTCTCAAAGGTGCTTTGATTGGCTTAGAGACAAGGATCAGCTACGAGCAGAAATGAAGGCAGGCAGAGTCTTCCAAGGAATGCGTGAAGGGCAAATAAAATTTCCCCCAACATACAAGTTTGAAAGGAACCAATCAGGTTTATCAGGTATGCATTTGTCAAAGCTAATTTTGCAAACTTTTTGCTAAGATTGTGAAGCTTAGGCTTAGTTTTGCCTTTGTTATACTCCATAGTTTCTTAGCCATGTACTATTATTTATTCGTTACTCTTGATTGAAAATGATACTGCTGTTCAAATGTATCTACAACGTTTTTACAATGTTCTTGAAGCTACCGTGTTGCAACATTTTTTAGGATATGATTCCAGTGAGAAGAAGCGTATTCCTGCTTGGTGTGACAGGATATTGTACCGCGATAGCCGTTCAATTTCAGTAGCTGAATGCTCTTCAGAGTGTCCGGTAGTTTCATCAATAGCCATGTAAGATTTTTTTTTTTTGAAGTAATTTTTCAGGAATGAAAGCAATATGGTTTAACTGATGTATTTGTTTGTTTATGTACAGGTACGAAGCATGTATGGATGTCACTGAAAGTGATCACAAGCCTGTGAGATGCATATTCTGTGTGGAAATTTCACATTCTGATGAGTTGATAAGGAGGCAAGAGCATGGTCAGATAATTGCATCAAATGACAAAATAAGATCCTTTATCGAAGAATCTTGTGCTGTTCCAGAAATTACTGTTAGCACAAATAACATTGTTATACAAAACCAAGAAACTTCCTTTTTTGGTATCTCAAACAAGTGTAACAAATACAAAGCTGTTTTCAAAATCATTTGTGAAGGGCAATCCAAGGCAGGGGCTGAAAATTCATCAGAACTCTGTGCAAGGTGTTCCTTTGGCTTTCCTTTCTGGCTCGAGGTATATTTTCTGACTTTATGGTTCAATAGTCCTCGGTGGAGTTTCTAGTTAAGAAAGATACATTTTCATATCAAGCTGTCTATGTTTATGTATATTTAGGTTCAACCAGCAGTTGGCATAATCAAACCCGGACAGACAATCGAAGTTTCAGTTCGTCATGATGAATTCTTCCTTAAGGAAGAGTTTCTCGATCATGCTACTTGCTGGCGTGAAGATACCAGGGACGAAGAGGTGGTATTGCTAGTTATCGTCACGGGCACTGGTTCAACCGAGAGCACAAGCCAACAGATCTCTGTACGGCATCGTTTCTCCTCTGTCGAAGTCGATCAAAAAGTTCCGTCCAGAAGATTTCAATCAATCCGTCAGCACGGATCTGATGAAGAAGATCCTGCAAGTTCCTCAGATGTAGCTCCCGAATTTAGCAACACAAGAAGCCCATGAGGTTGCACATCGAAACCATAAATGCATGCTGCATGAAACAGAAACTCTTATCAGATCTTTGCAGATATATTTGTAAATGTAACTTGTTAGAAGTTTTTTTTTTGTATTCTTTTCCTTTTGTTTGTTGTGGATTTTACAGATAGTATTATGACATTTAGCTCTATGAATTAGGTTGAGAGCCGTAGCTTATTCTTCCCCATTCATGCTAATTGTCATTGTTTGGACTCAGGCAACGAAAAGCATATCATGCTCAGGCTCATCCGGATATTTGCAACTAAAATATGTTATGTTTGATGTGTGCAAGATACCAAATATTATTCAGCAATCGATCAAAATCGTGCATTTTAGTGCATCTAACTTTTAAATTTTCGAAAGAACGAATTTACTTTTTATTTTACTCCTCTCATTAATTATTATGATAATATATTTAAAAATCAACATGAATATGATATTAAATTTTAAATAACAACGCTATGTTATATTTCAAAAATTAATATTATTATTTTGTTAATTTTTGAAGAGAGAGATAAAATAAAAAATAAATATGTATTTTAAAAAAATTAAAAGTTAAATATGCTTTTTTAAAAAAGAAATTACAATTTTAAATGCACTTTCAACTTTTGAGTCAATCGCCGAATATTATTCTTAATAATCTGTATAAAAAATAATAATTATCCATTTTAGCTCCACAGCTGGAATGAACCAGAAGCCAGCAGCCTTCCGGCCCCGTACACGTGTGCCTCCCCGGCTGGACGGGTGATCAAACTACCGTCCAAATCAGCTGCTCGAGCCCACAGGAAGGCACGCATGGTTCGGTCACGAGGACGATAAGGCCGGGGCGGTCTGCGAGTCCGGTTCAGGTCGGGTCCCGACAAAATCCGTGCCACGTGATGGCGCCCATGCCCGTCTTGAGACGCGGCACGCCGCTCGACCCTCTTACACTCCACGTGTCCAATCTCCACCGTGCCCTTCTCTCTTTATAAACCCTCGAATTTACCCCATTCCATCGCCATGACCTGTCCTTTCTTAATTCCTCTTGCCGTTAATTCATGACTATGCGTCTCGTACTCCTCTTCCTTCTCCTCTCCGCCTTCCGCGTCTCCGGCGGCGGCGGCCGCATGGTCGGCGGTCGCACCGACGTCGGCGACGTGGAGACCAATAAGGAGGTGCAGGAGCTCGGCCTCTTCTCCGTCCACGAGTACAACCACCATGTCGTCCTCAGAAACCACGGCGACGGCCGCTGCCCCCTCGTGTTCTCGCGAGTGGCGGCGGCGCAGCGACAGGTGGTGTCCGGCATCAAGTACTTCCTCCGCGTGGAGGCCGGCGAGGAGGGGCGACGACGACGAAGGTTGCGGACGTTCGACGCCGTGGTGGTCGTCAAGCCATGGCTCCGCTCCCGCACGCTCCTCTCCTTCAGCCCCGGCGACGCCACCGGTGTAGGGGATATCGACGCGTAATTAACGAATAATTAAGGTGTTTAATTTCTGTATTAGGCGATAACCTAAGAGGGTTTAGAATAAGCTAAGGATGGATGGATGGTTTTTTGTGAGCTAGCTACAGTCTTATAAATTGGCGCCCGAGTTTTTGCTCTCCACATATGGTTTAAGCTAAATATTTTAAATTTATTCATTTAATTTAAAAAATTATTTAAATTTATTTGTTTAATTAATCTGATATATATGGAATAAATGAATATTTGATTTATTTACAATATTGTTAATAAAAAAGTGGAAATCTAAATCTCGAGAATAATATAAAATCATGATTTAAATATAAATTATTATTTCTATTAATGTTCAACTCCATCTAATGTCATGATTATATATAGTGACGTTTCGCCTTTTGCCACAATGATTATATATAGTGAATTCTCCCATTTACTAGTGGAAGGAAAAAATTTATAAGATTAAATTAATTATTTTTAAAATTAATTAGGTCAAAGATTTAATTGAAATTGAGTTAACTTGAATATGTTAATTAAAAAAATATATAAGAATAAATTTATATAAAAATTATAGTGCAACTTGATGTGATAATAGAAACAAAAGAAACCTATCTCTAATAATCCATATGGAATGGGCTCCTCCAACCAAAACAAGCAGCCAAACCTAAATAATTCGCCATGGACCCACATTTCACCTCTATTTCATTTTATATAGCAATATTTTGAAATCCCCCTCAACATTTCGCTCCTATTTTAAATTTCTCCCTAAAATTTTAATATTATTAATACACCCATCATATTGTTTTGATTTAATTTTAAAATGTCTTATCTCCTTAGTAGTGTTTGTCTTTCCGTTGGCTTACTAATAATATTTTCTTGTACTACCTCTTCATCATAGGTCACAATAATAACTCATCTTTTTTTAATCATTGTTACCCGATAATTTTCATATTTAAAATTATAGAATTCATAAAAGATACATCTAACTTTTTAATTTTTTCAAAAAATATATTTGTTTTTTATTTTATCCCTCGCGTCAACCACAATGATATTACATTTCAAAGTATAATATCACTGTAATATTAATTTTCAAAAATTAACATTATTTTAATATTACATAAATTCTAAAATCAACATGATAATGATATTATTTTTTTGAAAATAAAAAATGTCATTTAAAAATTTTAAACATTAAATATGTCTTTTAAAAATTTCATAATTTTAAATACACCTTTGATCCATTACTGTTATTGCTAATAATATCATTATATTTATCATTATCATAGAGCCTAAACTCGTAGTTTACCTTCCTTTAATATCGCTAAGACCGCTTCAATGCTACAACAAATCATTTGTTGGTTAAGCAATGCAGGCCAACAAGTCGACCCAAATTATTTTAAAACAAAATTAAAATTATATATATAAGAGGCATTTTGATAATATTAAACTTGTAGGCGTTATCTTTAAAAAATAGCTACACTTTAGGGGGGCATTTGAAATTTTCTTATAAGGTTAAAATAGTAGTTTACTTGATTAGCACAATCGAACTATTCTAAGAAAGGGGATAATATTGAAATTAAAAATTAACAAGCAAGAGAAAGAAACCTCCATCACCTGTCTCTCTCCTGCGTACACTCTCATAGAGTGTCAGTGCGCAGCCAGCCTCCTTTGGCCGCCTTCTGATGTCGAAGACTTTGCTGCTTATCTTAAAAATGCGATTTTGATCGCCTCCGACCAAGTCGTAGAACCCCATCCCTCCTTCTCGTGCTCTATCAGTACTACTTCTACTCTCTGTAGCTTTTCTTCAACCTTGTTCGTCTGATGTTGGCAGGTTTAGGAGCTTTTCCGTGCTGTTGATCGTCAAAGTTCGTATCTTGAAGATGGGCGCATGTTCTTCGGTCGATAGAGATGCAGATCCCTGCATCAAATACCGCCTGGCTGTGAGCTACAAGGGGAGAAGGATCTCCGTTTCATGGCCGGCCAAGGAGAAGCCTTTGGATGGGGAAAAGCAAATCGGCGGATATGGTCCGGAGGACCCGGCTCATGGTATTCTCTTTTAGGCCATTTAAATGCTTTTTGTTATGCTCCTGTGTTTAACAGCAACTGCGAAAGATTTGGTTTTCTTCATAGTTCACTGAAGGAATAATCTAATTTTAGAGTGGATTTCAGTAAGCAAAGATTAAGAGTATTGCAGATTTATATGTAGAAATTGAATCTGTTTCTATTGTATTTGAGTGATTTTGTCTATCATTTACTTCTCGAGACCTTCAAACCTAAGGGCACAGTTAAGATCAAGATTGGCCATAGCCCATAGGAAGAGCTTGAGATATTGTTTGTAGAAGATTTTTGATAAGGATCTATAGAATCTATACTATTAGTTACTGCAATTTTGTTTTTTGTTATTCGGTTAGCTGTGTGAACTGCATTACAAACATTTATTTGGATATTTTTCAAGTAGAACTTCATGTTCATGTTCATGTCCTCCAGCTAATTTGAACAGGTATTGTGAATTTGGAGCTTCTCGAGTAGAACATCAATTCATAAACTGGATGCGTTTCTGTTTCTAACTTTTCTTCCCACGGAAGAGAACTTTCAGCATACTTTCATATATTTATTGATACATTTGATGTTAAACACAAAGGCTATCAGATAAACTCTGTTATCAATTTGTTCTTAACTATGTATCCAGTTTGTTTAGGGAGTATTATGATCATTTATGCAATTCTATATGCTCAACTTGTTTTTCTGTGCTTTCGGTGTTGTGAGTGCAGTCGTCAAAGATGAAGTCTTCTTTGACTCATGCGCATGGCTCGATTCAGATTGTGAAGATTTCTTTAGCGTAAATGGAGGTATGACCTATTCTCAGACCTATATAATGCCGTAAATTTTGGTTTACTAATTCGTTTTCTTGGATGTAGAATTCACCCCTCAAGGTAGTACTCCGATTCATCAATTAAGTGTACCAATGACTCCTAGGGAGTTTTCAGACTCAAAGTCAGAACCATCACCAACTGGCAGAAAGAAACTTGGTGAACTTTTCCGAGAAACCTCACAAGTAGAGTCGGAAGACGGTGTGCCAAATGCCCCTAAAGCAGAGGTCGTTAAGAAATTGGATCGCGACACAGCCAACACAAGACAACTTCAGGGATCATCGACTGGAGCTCTGTACCTATCCGAGAACACTTTGTTCAATAGTAAGGAGGCGACGCCGAATAAAGACTCTAAAATTAGGAAAGACAAAATATGGAAAACGCAGCAATGTTGTTTGCCAAGCTTGCATACTTTTGGCATTGATGACCGAAGATCAAAGATAAACTCTGGACCTTGCATTGCCTGAAAATGTTGTTTCGAAAGTTCTGAGCGATCCAAATGATAAGCTTATGTAACTGAGGAAACTTCTTGGATCCTTAAGCTTGTACTTTATGTAAAACATAATCTTAGCTTGAATGAAATCCTTTGGGAAGTAAGTTATGCGATGAATATGATAAACTAGTAATTATCTTCCTGCTTAGTGTTCAAGAGTAATTTGCAATCTGTCCCCACGGGATGAGCTGTTGGCTAGTGCATGAGGTGTTGCCACAATGAGGTCTAGGGGTCAAATCCTAGCTAGTAGCCAGGTTCCTGCCCCCCTTATGCACTAGTCACTGTTCGGGCTGGCTAGACTAGCCCCCGTGATTTACCTCCTCCGTGTTGGTCCAGGACGGACTGGCGGGGGCGCTGGGGGCGAGCGTTTCGCCTTTGCCACAATGACATCGGTCCACATATATCAGTATATATGAGGCCAAGCAACTCTCCCACTAGTTCATCTTTTTCAGAAAAAAGGTAACTTAGTCATCTTATCTTTTAAGCATGAGACGCATGTATCAAATGAACCCAATTCAAATGATTCCAAACTACCAACATTTTGTAGTTCGGACATGCGTTTCTTACTTATATGGCCGAGGCGACAATGTCACGAGTAAGAGGTTAACTGATCATCTATTCGAGCACGCTTGTTGCTTATTTTGATATTGAATATGTCATTGGATATATCCAGCGCGTAGATGTCATTGCATAATGTTCCAGTCCCATAAAGAACGTCATTCAAAGCTATGTTACTAAATGTCAAATGAAAACCTTTTCTATTTAAACAAGAAATAGAAATAATGTTCATTATTAATGAATGAACAAAATAAAATTATCCAATTCCAAAACTAGTCCACTAGAAAGCTTTAACAAATAAGTTTCGATGGCAGCAGCTACAACCTTTGCTCCATTGTCAACTCGCAAATTTAATTCTCCCTTAGCTAGTCTTCTACTATCCCTTAGTCCCTGAATGTCATTACATATATGTAAGTTACACCTTGTATCCAATATCTAAGTGTTAGAGAAAATTGTATGACATTCAATAACGAAGATACCTGAAGTAGATGGGGCATCAAATGTCGCCTTCCTCTTCATGGACTCAAGATAGATCTTGCAGTTTCTTCGCTAGTAACCCATCCTCCCACAATGGCCACATGAGCCTTTTGGTGTCGGTTCTACTGATTTGGCTTTCTTATTCTTCCCTTTGGCTTGATGTTTTGACTTCCTCTTAGAACCTTTCTTCGAAGAGTCAACTAACATCACAGTCTTCTTATCTTTCTTGATAAGAGATTCTGCAGTCTTGAGCATGTTGATCAACTCGACAATTGAGGATTCAATATGATTCATTTGATAGTTCATCATAAATTATGTAGAATTAAATCAATATTTAATTCATGATCCGTCACAAAATCAAGTGATTTTAGTGGCTCAATGTAGCCATTCATCTTTAGTATATATTGCATCACAGACGAACCCTCTTACATCTGTGAGTGAAAGAGGATCCTGGAGATATCGAACAGTTCGGATCTCGCTTGCTCATCAAACAACTCATGCAAATGAAAAACAATAGTATGAGCATCCATATGCTCATGTTATTTTTGTAATTCAGGAGACATCAAGGCTAGCATGATGCAGCTTGCCAAATCCGAGTCAGCCATGTGCTTTTGATAGACCAACCTTTGGTCATCAGTAGTATCATCTGTAAGAGGTTCAGGAAGAGGCTCTTCGAGGACATAAGCTATCTTTTCATATTTGAGAACAATTCTCAAATTTCGATACCAGTCTAGGAAGTTCAGCCCAGTCAGTTTGTTTGTCTCCAAAATCAAACACAAATTCAAAGATATCATGCGTAATTTAATAACCTAGAAATAAAAAATGAGAAAATATATGAGAGACAAATTTTGTAAATGTAAACAATTTATATACATAAAAGAATTTCACTTATTTATCGAATTCAAGAACTCTTATTTATCCACCATAGATAAGAACAACCTTGGAGTGAGTTCAACAAGTCATTCTTAACTATAGTAGTAGGTATCACATATACCAATTATGTATCAATTATGCATAACTACCATATTATGCTATCAACTAATTGATATTCGCATAAACATTGAATTGTTAACTCATTAACGAGTATACATCTCATTAACAAGTATACATCTTATGTATATCACCCAACTTCACCTCTATCCATATAACCTTGGAGTGAGTCCAACAAGCTAATGTTTCAAGTTAAAGTCACTCGTTAATCATGAGATTGTATCTCAATTGTTCGAACATATCAAATTTTAGATCAAGCTTGGAGTGAGTCCAACAACCCAAATAAGAAATTAGACTCTGATTTTTACCATATTAACAGAAGGTGTAGACTTTAAAATTGACGTAAGGGATTTAAGTCTCATCGTCATCAATACATTACACGCATGGCATAAATGATGACATGTCACATCGTACACATGATATATATGATGATATGACACATCACACGCATGCCATAAATATAATATGACATATATATCGCATGATATAATTAATGCAACTAATCATGGCTATTTATATGGCATGATATAACTCATGATATAACACTATTTTAGTCAAACTAAAATAAATCAATCTCCAAATCAACATGCTCTTTGTGTATGATCTAATATGTTCTCGTAACGTTAGCAGTTTTTTTAAAACTATTTCAGATACACAAGTAATGAGTGGCATCTAGCAATGCATCATCGCTACCCAAGTGACGAGAATGTTGAGATCCGACCTAACCTGTCTGTGACCATTATCTTGTATAACTCAATCCTTCTATCCTCAATATCTAGATTGATCGATGAGGCATAGACCACGTCATCCTCTTATCAATCTTTGTGTTTCTTGATAAACTCACTCAATCAAATGAGCCCAATATCTCATATTGACTTATTTGAGCATGACCATGCATTCTTGTGTCCTACTTAATCAAGGGGCCCAAAAATATCACTTCCATCATATGGAAAGGATAGATCCCATCTACATCACTCACATCCCTCCGCATAACTTATTGCATATCTAGTGATCGACTTTATAGTCCACCTTGTTACAGGTGACGTTTGCCGATACCAAAGTACACAACTCCTTATGCAGGGAACCATAGTGACTTCAGGTCTAAGGACTATTTATACTAATAGTTACTATGAGAATATTTTTGACACTCATATAACAATCCATGAAAGATTCTCATGACGGGTCAATTCAGTACATATTCTCTAATATATACCCATGTATCAACTTGATATCATATATCCATGACTTATGAGATTAAGTCATCAACTGACCTACATGCTAATCTCAACGTATTAATATTGTCCTTGTATATTAATGCTTGACGAGGAATAGTTAAGAGTAGTGTTATATATATATTTACAGTCTCCCACTATCAATTCAACCAATTGATATGCTATAGACTAGAACCTACTATCCTAGGACATTATTATACTATTCATTTGACACTAATCTATAGCCATAAACTTTGCCTTTTATTAATTAAATATGATACAAAAGTTTCTTTGTCAATCATCTCATAATTGGCTCTTAGGGCTAATACTAACAACAGGCACCAACAACAAGCCTCTACAATGATTCCCAACCTTAACTCCGATGCCCGCACCCTCTTCCCGATGCCACGTGATCTGCCTCTCTCCTCGCTGTATGGAAGATCACTGGAAAACCTAGAGAGAAGTTGGATCTTCTCTCTCTACCTCTAGGCTCCTCTCACCTCCACAAAGAAACTCATTACCTCTTTACTTAATAACA
The DNA here is from genome assembly GCA_038050645.1 of Hedychium gardnerianum. Lineage (NCBI taxonomy): Eukaryota > Viridiplantae > Streptophyta > Magnoliopsida > Zingiberales > Zingiberaceae > Hedychium > Hedychium gardnerianum. Next base: position 6,058,354 of record JBBUKS010000035.1, read on the forward strand.
TTGAAAGTGGTGTTAACACTCTGGTGTAATCTTCATGGGTCCATACCAATAATTTGGATAGAATTCTTACAAGAGAGTAAACATGAAGGGTAAGGAGGTGAACATGTACTTAGGACATTGACTAGAATCATAGTGAAATTGAAACCTTAGAATCATTCTCCCTAAGCGAACTTCTCCCGACGATCTCTCTCTCTGTCTCTCTCACTCGTTCGTGACTTCAAACAACCTTCGATCATCTAGATAACTTGCTTTGCAATCTCGACTAGTGTTTAATCAATAATCCATGTGGATTTGATATTTTATTACTTGACGACATAACTGTGCACTTACGGTTAGATAACAAGTTTTTGGCATTGTTCCCGGGGACTATTTTCAATTGACATTAGTTGACTAGAAATTTAGTTACTCTAGACTTCTTTTTTCTTATTAATAAATTCTACATTTTTCTTTTTTGCTATTTAAATTCTGTATTCTTATTTTTCTAATAATTCTATTTTGTAGGTGATTATGATTTTTTTTCCAAAAATCTACTATTTTTTTTATAAGAGACGATGAGATCTGACATGGCAAACATGCCTTTGAGAGAATTTTTCACACCCATAACTAGAAGAGCGAGATCTCCTATTGTGCTACCTCAAATCGATGTTGACAACATCCAACTAGACCCAACATTAATTTTCATGATACAAGGTCACCAATTCGAAGGAGCAAATTCAGAAAACCCTTATTTACATCGTGAGATATTTCAAGAATATTGAAATATGGTGAATTGTGAAGGAGTCTTTGCTAATGCTATTTAGTTGTTGGCATTTCCTTTCAGTATCAAGATAAAGAAAGGACTTGGTTGTATTATCTCCCTCAATAAGGCATAACAAGCTGGGAATAACTACAGCCACTATTTCTGAATCACTTTTTCCCTCTAAGTAGGATGATGTATATGAGGGATAGACTCACAAGCTTTGCTCTAATAGATGGAGAATCACTATTTGAAGCATGGGATAGATTTAAGGGTTTATTGCTGTAGTGTCCTCATCATGGTTTGGAAAAGTGGCTGACTATGCATATATTTTATATGGGGATTTCTTTCTCAAATAAGACATTTTTGGATTAAGCTATAAGAGGTTCTTTGATGAATAAAAGTTTAAATGAAGAATAGGACTTAATTGATCAAGTGACACTGAACCTCCATGAGTGGTCAAATAAAAATTGGATGACATATTCCTCGAAAATCACAGAAGTGCGAGCCATGGATGCAAATGTGAATGTCAAACAAGAATTGTTGCAATTGCATGAGAATTTTGAAAACCGTATAGAAAATATCATCAAGTCACAGAACGAGGGGTTCAAATAGTCAAAGACTAAGATAGAGAGGTTTACTTCACAATACATTGAATCTCTACTATAACTCATAGATAAATATTGTTCATCTCACCGCAAGTGCATGATAAAGTCGTTATGTAATAAAATATTGATCCTTAGGGACTGTTGATTGAGCACTAATGAGTCCATAAAATAAGTTATCTAAACAATTGAAGATGGTTGTGAAAGCTTAAGAACTAGAGGTTGAGAGAAGAGAGAGAGGTTGAGAGGTCCAAGATGAGAGAGGTTGGTTATTAAGAGAGAAGATGGTTTGGGGAAGGCAATCCTAGGACTTAGGTTTCATCATGATTTTATGGATTGTTCATCTCCTTGCCTCCATGTTTACAATCTTATAGGGATTCTAACCAAATTATTGGTAAGAACCCATGAATGTTACACTAGAGTGCTTACACCATTTCCTTCCAATGCTATTAGGTAGAAGAGGTAACATAGAAAGTCCGATTAAAGGACTACCCTCTGTCACCAGGGGCTCTCCGGTCATACAGTCTAGATTACACAAGTCACTTCCAAACATTGAAATGGTGAAAATCCATTAAACTCTAATTAGCTAATCCCTTATGGAGAACTGACCCCAATTCAAGACGATGACTCTAGAAAGTCCAATTAAAGGACTACTCTCTGTGACTAAGGGCTCCTTGATTATTCAATCTAGAGCAATCTTCTCTAAATGGTGACAATCCTTCACATCCACATGTATACATTTCACAGACACATTCAATCAAACATAACTAAAGCATCACACACATGAAACAAATCATAAACACTTCATAGAATAAGGATGTTGGCAAATCCATAGTGTTTACATCAATATCAAATCATAATTACTCCTTAAATCCTAGAATCTAAGAGATCTACTCCATAGCAAAGGAAACAAACTGAAGGCAAGAAATATAGTATTCTTACAATCCAAAATAAGAGTGGAGAAGAAGGAATGCTTATCAAGGTGTTGTTGTAGTTTTCGGATGAAATCCTTGCTTCGGAAGTGGACGGATCATTGAAATCATCTAGGAAATGGACCTCATAAGTTCCCTTGAAGGGGAAACCTTTCCTCCCCTTTAAAAGGGGTTCTTGACCCCTTTTTATAGACCCATGCCCATGCCTCTTCGCCACACGACCGTGCTTGTGAGGCACGACCATGCCATCTGGAGTTCGAAGAAAAAGGCACGATCGTGCCCAAAGGGCACGACCTAGACATGGGTGCAAGCTTGGAGAATACACGACTGTGCCTTTTGGCATGGCCTGGATGTGAGAGCTTCTGGAAATTTGCTATTGAAGCTCTTGTGGAGGCATGACCATGCCTTTTGGCATGGCCTGGACGTGGGAAGTTCTGGAGTTCTATTGGATGGAGTTGCTGAGGAGTCACGATCGTGGCTTTTGGCATAGCCTGGATGTGGGAGCTTCTAGTCCTGCTACTAAAGGCTCTTGTGGAGGCACAATCATGCCTTTAGGCATGACCTAATCATGGAAGGTTCTGCAATTTAGCTGGATGGAGTTACAAAGTGTTGGTGCTTGAAGCACCAGCTAATCGAACCTATGTTTTGATGAATGACAAAGGTCCAAAGTTAAGAGTTATTGTTATCTAATGAGTCTGACTAAGTGTGCAGGAAGCTCAAGAAGAAAGTCCTAAGGGGACTTAAGCAAGGTGAAAGTCCTAGTTGAGGCTAGGAAAAGAAGTCCTAGTTAGTAGACAGGGCAAGAAGACCTGATCAAGGAGATTGGGCAACGAAGTCTTGGTTTCGGGGGACTGGATAGAAGTCTTGGAAGATTGAGGACACCGGGCAGAAGTCCTAGGGATCAAAGACACTAGGCGAAAATCCCTGGGGGTCGAGGACACCAGGAAGGTCAAGGACCGAACGTCTAGCGAAAAATCCCAGAGGTCGAGATTGGATGCTGAGCGAAACTCCAAACAGTCTGGAGGTCTAGATGTTTGGCAACATGTAAACTCTCCTAAGAGGAGTAGGTGAGGATGCATTCCCCGTTGAGGGAACAGTAGGCATCAGTTTGACCTAGGGTTTCACTTGAAACCTAAACGTCAGAATTGCACAGTCCCAAGACTGTCAAGATAATTTATCATTCATACTATGTTTTCTGTGCTAACATTGTGATGTAAGAAAGATAAGCCCTAGAAAAGCTGATCCAGGTGCATGGAGTCTATTTAGGCGCCTCAAAGGGCTTGAGGCACCTTAATCACCTTAGAGCATGACAAAGTGAGGTTGCAGTCGCTGGTTGGTCGACACACATCAGCATCTAGGTGCCTCAAAGTGATTGAGGTGCTTGGGATGGGATAAGCTCGATCGGGATCGCGCTGCTCTCATAAATTGCCACATCAGTAACTGAGGCGCCTCAAAGGGATTGTGGTGCTTGGACGAGGATAAGAAGCGACTAACTCAGATCCGATCAGATCAACTCCAGATAGAGGCACCTCAATAGGTATAGAGGAGCCTAGATAAGTCAATAAAAGAGGATTCGACTAGTAGCTCATTTCACTTGTTCTCTACAACTTTCATACTCAAGTGTTGCTCCAAAAATTGCTCTACGACACCATAACGCTGCTTCGACGACTACGCTCACTTTGCTACTCCAAAGTCATTGGTATATTTAATTGTTCATACTTGTTATTAAGTTCTTGCAGTATTTATTCAGATCCTTGTAATCTCCGAGCTTTTAGTGGATTGCCTAACGAAAGCACTCATACGGGTGTGGGCCTTAGACTAGCAACCGCAGGGTTGTGAACTAAGTAAAAACAAACGTGCCAACTTTGTTTTTCTTGTCCTTCATTCTATTTCTATTATTCTGCTACATTATTACTTTCGAGTTTATGAAAAAGTGAAAAAGCCACGAGCGCTATTCACCCCCCTCTAGCGCTTTTTGATCATACAATTGGTATTAGAGTGAGGTTGCTCTGAATTGGTACAACTACCATTCAGAGAATTTTTTTTTTGGTTTTTTTGTTTTTTCGTAAGTAATCAAAATTGGTGCACTCACCCCTTTTGATAAATTTTTTCGTTGTTAATTTGCCTCTCGAAGTTGGTGCAACACCACTTGAGCATTTATTTTCTCCCGCATTACTAATCTAAGACCAAGTCTTGGTACATTCTTTTTGTATTTTTGTTGTGCGAGATTTTTTTATGGCCCATCAAGAAGGCTATAGTACCACTCACCCACCTCTCTTCTCTAGCGAGGATTTGGCTATTGGAAGGGTCGAATGGAGTTCCTCCTAAAGACCTAGGTGAAAATATGGATTATCATCCAAACTGGGTGCACACTTCCCACCAAAGATGGAGAACCCCTCGCATGTGACAAATGGGACGAACTAACCATGAGGAAGATCAAAGCCAACACTAAAGCAACTTAGACGTTATAGTGCAGCCTAACCAAAGAGCAAGCAAACTAGTTTGAATCGAACCATGAAGCCCAAGTCAGAAGTAACATGCTACGGGTGCAATAAAAAAGGACACTACAAGTCGGAGTGTCTGAATATGATTACTGTAGCTGCTGAAGGGTTCATAATTCATTTTGAAATCATTTGTGATTTTTTGGTTAATTGGAGGTCATGATATACTACTAGGTACCACTCATGATTTTTTCATAATTAATGGTTAATTATGAATTATCAACATAACCAGGAACCTATTGGGTCATACAAATTACGAGTATTTTTCTTTAAGATATAAAACAAGTTAGAGAATATAATTCTCAAAAACTCAAATAGAGAGAGAAAGAGATTCAGTCTAGTTGGACCCAACAAAGGGCAAATATGAAAATTATTTGCCCAACCAGGAGAAGATAAACTACGCCTATTAAAGCCAATTTGGTTTTATATAAATTTATATGACCGAATTAGTTTTATATAAATTTATATGACTAAGTTGGTTTTGCATAAATTTATATGACCAGATTAGTTTTATATAAATTTATATGACCAAGTTGGTTTTATATAAATTTATATGACGGGATAAGTTTTATATAAATTTATATGTCCGAGTTAGTTTTATATAAATTTATATGACCATATTAGTTTTGTATGAATTTATATAACTAGGTGTTATATAGCCACAAGTGCACGACAACGTTGTTAGTAATATAAAAGATTATCATATCCACAGGAACTGTTGATTAAACACTAGTTGAGTTTGCAAAGAAAGTTATCTAGACAATCGAAGTGTGGAAGCATGTGAATTAGAGAGAAGGAAGAGAGAGGGAGAGAAAGAGTTGAGAATCTTGAGAGGGGAGATGAGAGGGAAGGTTGAGAGAGTTGAGAAGGTTTGTGGGAAGAATGATTCTAGAATTTCAGTTTCACTATAATGCTAGTTAATGTCCCTATAATATGTTCATCTCCTTATTCTCCACAGTTACTATTATGTAGCAAGGGTTGTCCCTATGTCAAGGTCGTTTAACTCTAGAAAGTGTGTAAATGTCGATATCTTTTGTCACTAAGGGCATAATAGTTCGGTTGAATGAGAATGCTTTGTCACTAAGGATTTCCCGATTATCAAGTCTAGTAGCAACCTTGACATAGAGGCAAATCCCTTACATCTACATGCATTACTCACATACACATTTCGTCAAACATGTAGTAGGCACAACACACATAGAGCAAGAAATAAACATCTTATAGAAATAAGGAAATTAACATATACATAGTTCATACATCAATCACACATCATAATTGCTCCATAAACCTAGAAATCATAGATCTACTCCATAGAAAAGGAAATACAATCAAGAGACATGAAGAGTAACATTCCACAACTCAATACATAGAGAAGAGAGAAGAAAACTTTGTCGGTCTTCTTGGATGAATCTCCTTGCTCCAGAGAAGGACGGATCGTTGAGGAGGATGGAGATGGAAGCTCTAGGATTTCCCCTTAAGGGGAGAACCATTCCCTAAGGAGAGGAACAAAGTCCCAAACCTAAGATGGTTCAAGCAAGGGTTTACTTGACCCTTTTATACTTGCATAGAATTTCCAGATCTATCCCTTTTGTTAGGCTTCACAAAACCCGATATTTTCATACCCTAAATCACTTAATCTCGGGTTAAGATCTGAATGAATGTTGTAGATCTTGAAGTTATCTACACTCTGAAAGTTGAATCAACCAAAAATTCTAACCTGACGCAAAGTTATAGTCATTTTACTTTTGATCTGCAGGCTGGAAAAATCGACACGGCCATGTCTAAAAGACATGACTCTGGCTTGAGAAGTTTTTGTTTGGGAGGCACGACCGTGCTTTTTAGCATAGCTAGATAGTGGATTCTCATCTTGCATCCTGAAGAAAAGTTGTAGAACTTGAAGTTATCTTCAATTTTATATAAATAACACCTAAAATCTTCGACCAATACGAAAGTTATGATGGTTCAAAGTTTAGTCTGTAAATCTGAGCGGAGCAGGAGACACAGCCGTGCCAGGGAGGCACGGCCGTGCTTTTTAGCATGGAAAGATGATTGATTTTTCTGTTGAACTATGAAGAAAAGTTGTATATCTTGAAGTTATCTATATTTTGAAAGTTGATTTAGCCTAAAACTCCAACTGTGCGCAAAGTTATGGTTGTTCTACTTTTCATCTGCAGGCTACCCAGAATCCAATTTAACTCCAAATATGCTCCAAATCACGTCCTGTAAATAAAAATACGCAAAGAGCAGTTCTCCGAACTAAAAGAGTAGAGATATATGACATAATAATAAAATAGGGTGCAGTGCATATAAATTATGCTCATGAAATATAAGTAGATGTGCATCAAACATTGTATAAAAACATATATAATCTACGCACATCAAAACAAAACAGAGAGTTGCAAGAGCATTCAAAGTTATGTTTTTCTTATATTATTTTCAACTATAATAGACCTTTTGCAAGCTACATCATTGGTGAAACATAAAAAAATAGCCTAATTGATATTAGACTAATGCAGAAAATTGAGGTAATAACAACTAAAAAATACTACATTTACACATATGGAGCATATACAATAATGTGATAATGAATAGAAACAGGCATTAGCATAAAGAACTAGTGACTATAAATACAACAAATGCAATTTCATGAAATTTTACCAATGTGTTTCCAATTATTTTTATCATCATCAACACTAGCATAATGAAAGTTTGGAAGCAAATGGACATGTGTCAGACTAGCATTACACAGTTTCTTCAAGTGGGTTACACCAAGTGAATCCTGCATCACATGGACAACAAGGAAAGAAAGTTTCTTAACTTATAGCAAGGACAAAATATTTCTTAGAATTTAACAGGAGATGATAAACTTAATTAGACACACACAAAAATTCATCTCCTAGTTTTCGACTGTGCTAAAATCAAGAAAATGGTAGAGTTAATGTGTGAATAAAATCAAAATTAAACAACATTAAAAATTTAGTCTGTATATCTATGAAGATTTTCTCTAAAATCTCAGTAGTCAGTATAAAAAGAATTGAGACAAATAAAAGAAGATGTTTACTGAGTCAAAGCAAAGTTCTTGCAAAACAGTATAAAAAGAGCTGAGGCAAATAAAAGAAGATGTTTACTGAGTCAAAGCAAAGTTCTTGCAAATCCTACATTTGTTGCTTGCTTATAAAATCTAGTAGTTAGAAATATGATACACTAGTTATCCTGGTGGCAAAAGGCGAAACGCTCGCCCCTAGCGTCTCCGCCAGTCCGTCCCAGGACCAACACGGAGGAGGTAAATCACGGGAGCTAGTCTAGCTAGTCCGAACAGTGACTAGTGCATAAGGGAGGGCAGGAACCTGGCTATTAGCCAGGATTTGACCCCTAGACCTCATGGTGACAACACCTCATGCACTAACTATCAATTCATCCCGAGGGGACGATACACTAGCTATCCTGAAAAGGTGAAAGGATGTCATATTAAGTAATAGAACAAGGAATGATAAATGTCTACGAGAGATATCAAGTTACTAAGAGTTGTCATGTATATCATTTACATTGAAAAAGATATTTCCTGAATACAATTATGGCTTAAAATATAGATTGGAAGTGATGATACATACAGTTTGCAACATTTTACCAGCTATGCAACATTTTCAATGATTTGACTTGTTACACTTGATGCTTTGACAATATGACTAGGTTCACAGCCTACTAAGGAGGAGCTAGATATGTAAATGAAAGGACACAAACAATACAAGAATATTATACATCCCCATATTTTATTATTGTAACGGAGAATAACTTACAGGAAGAAATGCTATGTTATTGCAAATGAAAATGTTTTTATTTTATATTTGGCATCATAAATGCTACCTGCGATGTGAAGGCAAGGAAGTCACCTCGAGAATCAAAGTCTACAGTTTGATCATTTGCACTGACAAAAAAATTATGTATCAAGCATACTTTCTGTTTTTTATCTCAAAATAAAATGTGAACATAAATGAATATTATGAATCAAATTAGGATGTTAGTTACAACAAAAATAACAAGCATAAGTTGGTATCTCTTCTAGAAAATATAATAAGCTTACCCAAAAGCATAGGGATAAATAACAGTGCAAATCTGTACTTGCAAAATGCTTGGATGATAGACAAAAACTTCATAAACGTAATTAAGACCTTCCCAGCTTCTTGGTACAATAGCTTTCCAAACACAGTTTGTCTACTCAAGTTTTGTCATGCCCCGAAAATATACTTATTCGATAAAAATCGGATAACATATTCCCTTTACGACTGATAATATCCTGAATACATAATCACATACAAATAAAAAAATATACCCCACATGGATATTCACATCCACGCAATATATTAAATGACAAAAATATCCTACCCGAGTATTATATAACCACGCAGTGTAATAGAAAAGAACAATAAACAGTAACAATGGTTTACACGATCAGAAATCCCAAAATATACTATTGCGAGCCGGCTCGGCTTATGACATCAAGACATGAATGGAAACATATATGAAATTCAGATACAAATTTCTAAATACAAGACATGAGTAATAAATAAACGTGGAAGCTAAAACAAATCGAATGAAACAAAAATAAACCCGAAGCTCGATGTGAGAGGGATGACGCGAGCAGATATCCTCCAAGCGACCCAATCATAATCCTGCTAACAAGGAAAACAAAAAAAAAACAGGGGTAGTGAGTACAAAAGAATACTCAACGGGTATAAGAAAGATAGTACATGATAATAACAACAGTAGGGGGTCAACAAAACATACAGTCTCGTAGGAAGTACTCTATCATATATATATATATATATATGATCATGTACCGTACATAAAAATAACTCTGCAATGGTATAGTCCAACATCCCTATACAACATAACAACACAAGTCTACCATTCTAACATAGTCATATAGTAGGTATA
>JBBUKS010000035.1:6090563-6114096 GCA_038050645.1 Hedychium gardnerianum
AGTATAACAAATCTACACTTCTTTTATGTAGGGGTAACAATAAATAAACAACAAAAAGATTCGTTACCCAACTAAAGTACTGCTGCTGGTGAAGACTTGACGTTAGTTCGGTGCAGCAGGATAGCAATATAACAATCATAGGTGCTCGGAATAGCAGTATGAGGTTGAAATCAAGTCTGGAAGCGATTGTACATAGTTGTTGGTCGAGATGCTCTCTTATAGCCCATTGAAGGTGCCTCCATTGAGACTTATCGGATTCGAGATTGTCACTGTTTATCCCCTTTGAGGCGCCTCCAAGCTCTTTAGGGTGCCTCCATCAGCTTCGCGGGTCAATAGTGCTTATCCAGGTGCTGATGCGCCCCCAGCCGTCCAAGGCGCCTCCAGCGTTGAGACGCCTCTAGCGCTGAGGCACCCCCAGCTCTCTGAGGCGCCTCCAGCACCTCCAGCGCTGATGCGCTGAGGCGCTCCCAGCCATCCAAGACGCCTCCAGCGCTGAGGCCCCTCCAGCGCTGAGGCCCCCCCATCCATCTGAGGCGCCTCCAGCATGCCGAGCACTGTTCATCCGAAGCTTACTTTTGCTTAACTCCTGCAAAATACGTTAGTATAAAAATACATGCAGCAAAGGAGTTAGATAATGCATGTAAGTATGAATTAAATCATGTCTTACCATGACTAGAATTTAATCATGGTCTCAACTTAGGGTTCCACTTTGGATATAAGTTGGACCAGCGCCTAAGTCCCTACCGGGGATCCGTCCTTACTAGATTCGCTCCTCCAATTTCTTACCTCACTTATAATTCGCCGAATAACCTCCTTGATGTTTGATCTTCGACCCACCAGGTCTTCCTGCCGGAATCGCACATCCGGACTTCAGCCAATCGTCTGGTTCTCCCTGACCCAACTGGACTTTTCGCTAACTGTCTGGTCCTCTCTGACCCAGCTGGACTTCCTGTCAGAATCGCACATCTGGACTTCTGCCTGGTGTCTAGCCCTCTAGATCCGTCAAGTTAGTTAATCCTGGACACTTAGCTCAACTTGTTAAATAATAATACTATAACTTTAACCTGTTGTCATACATCAAAATCTAGTATTAGACTATTAGTGCAAACTGCACCAACAACCTATTGTCATGTAATACTCAAAGCAGATTGGTAATCCAGAGCAGAACCTCTACTCTTCTTAACAAACTGGAATCTCTGTGCTGCAACAAGACTTAGTTGAGAACTTCAAATAATTAAAGAATCTGACATTCCCCAACAATGGAAGAAAATGGTGGTGAGGGGCAGCTATACATTCCCCAAGTTGTAAATGATTGAAAGCCAAAATTAGCACAAGGATAAACAATAGCAAAAAAAAAAAAAGAGGATAAATGAAATTATCTGGAAAACATTTGTATGCTTTAAAGAAGGGCATACAAACTAAATATGGTGGAATAAACATGCAAAAGGTGATCAACGGATAAGTGTTAGAGCACGTGGCGAAGTTAGAACTGGTTGTATGCCAAAAATTTCACTTGTTAAGGAACAAACTGGATCTAATTGGGTTGTCATTAACTTCATGAAAAGTCATAATCATTCACTCTCGAGTCCTTCAAAAGTACATTTGCTACGCTCACATCGTAATATTTTGGTAGCAAAGAAAACATTGACTCGACAAATTTCAGAGGCTAATGTGTTAACTTGTCAAGAAATGCGATTATTAGAGATAAAGTATGGAGGGCCTAAGTGGTAGGTTGCACAAAAAGAGATATTAGAAATTTAGAGAAAGAGCTAAGAGATGAACAAAAAGGTATCGATGTTGAAACACTGATCGAATTATTTTCATCTGAGAAAGAGAAGAATTTAACTTTTTCTTTGATTACGAGACTGATTCATATAACAGATTTAGTAGGTATTTTTGAGTGAATCATGTATAAAGGATGACATATAGTATATTTGGTGATGTAGTTGTATTTGATATGATATATAACATCAACAAATATGGGTTATTTTTTGCACCATTTGTAGGAGTTAATCATCATAATCAGACAATCATTTTTGGTTGTGGCTTTATAAGTGATGAGAAAACTGAATCTTTTGTTTGACTACTTAACTAATTCATAGAAGTCATGCCTAACAGTGCACCAAACATGATCATCACTGATCATGATCTTGTTATGACGAAAGTCATTGCCCAAGTTTTTTCTCAGACAATGCATCGATATTGTTTGTCGCACATACTTAACAAATTCTTAGATAAATTGAACCCTTTGATTTTTCATGACTACTATCAAAGCATAACTATTGTCATTGGAAAGTCTACAACACCTGATGAATTTGAGAATTCATGGGACGAGGTTATCAAGTGTGCTAACTTGGAGATAAATGATTGATTGTCATTGATGTATGAATTGTGACACAAGTGGGTGCCAACATATTTAGCCATGTATTTTGTGCTGGAATGTCAAGTAGTTAGAGATTAACAGCTCACATTCATTTTTCAAGAGGTATGTCTCAAATAAGAACTTATTGATGAATTATCACTTATTTCAATAGGGCATTGAGACACCAAAGACACAATGAGTTAGTTGCTGACTATAATGATATGAATGAGCATCTCAGAATGAAGACAAACTGACTAATAGAAATTCAAATGGTTAGGTTGTACACGAAAAAGAAATGGATGTAGTTTCAAAATAAAATGAGTAAGAGTCCTGGTTATTATGTTCAACAAAAATTTATAGGAGTTGAGTTAGTGGTTTATCATATGATGAATTTTCAAAGTTATTCTTCCTCCAAACCAAGGGTCCTCACACATGACAAATAAATGGACTACATATGCTGTAGGAAATTTGAGTTTGATGGCATTCTATGCAGGCATATGTTAGCTTTTTTTTCTTCATATCAACCAAGTGTTTTATTTGCTTGATAAGTATATATTCAAATGATGAACACGAGATGCAAAGTTAGAGCAATATATGCTTTGGGGGAGTAAAATTTCATCAATGATCAATAAATATTTTTGATGTCAAAACACTCGAGGTTATTCTATAAAGCTTCAATATTAATTGATGATGCATCTTTTACTAATGAGGGGACAAAGTTCTTGGATGAACAATTCGATTGTATCTACAGCAAAATTCAAGAGATGAATATTAGTAGAAAATGCGACAGTGAAAATCAAAGGAAGGAATCCATGGATGAGACCCTGTTATTCTTAATCCCTCTACAGTGAGAACAAATGAATATGGGAAGAGATTTAAATCATCAAAGGAGAAGTCAATCACAAAGTCCCGACTATGTTGTGGATGCAGGCATTGAGGTGTGTCATACCGACTTAAAATTTGATAAAACCAAATCAACATTATGCGAACACTATATCATAACAACAACATCATATCACACTTTTTTTTAATACAAATATACAATTTGAATTTTATCATTGATATTATATAGACAATAGCATCACACTTGCACTATCCAATTTTTGTCTGACATCATTTTATGTCTAACCCTAAATCTATAAGCTTTCATTTTAGTTTGTAAGAATTCAGTTGACCTCTGAAACATCAAACTCTTGACATAGTGCATCACAAAAAAAACATAATATAACTTGTAAGATAAATTTTTTTAACTTGTAAGAATCTAATTGCAATCAAGAATATGTTACATAAACAAATACTTACGATTTGCTTTGTGTGAGACCATTTACTTGAATCATTATAAACTCTCTTGTGAAAATAAGTGCTAAACCTCGATATCATCTGTGAAAGTATGACCAGTTGAGACTCTTAAAAAACTCCACCTACACATAAATGACATTAGTAATCAATACATATCAAAAGTTTATTGTAATAGAATATAGAATTTAACACTTACAGTTTTCTCAAATATAACAATGTGATTTTCTATAGCGCTAGGAGAGTTATAATGAATTATTTGACCTTCATTCAGGTCTATGACCATTAGATGTCAATGATCATCTTTATTATTAAGAGGGCAGAAGATATATCTAATGATTTTGTCTTCATCATTTTTCACAATTTGTTGTAATGTGTCGGCATGCATCATTGAAAACATATCCTATGTAAACAAGATCAATTTTTAGTGACTAAATCTAAGAAAAAATAAATACTATTAGCTCAGGTAGTTAAATACTTACTTCAAACCCAACTCCATAAAATATGAATGGGTAGTATGGTGTGTTAGAGATTTTGGCTTCATTTACTATAATTGCAAAATATGCATTTATGTAATCGTCATGGGTGTACTGAGTCCAATCAAATAGTGTCATGAAAGAATCCAACTCTAATGAGAAAATAGAGTTGGACCATATTGGAAGCATCGTAAGCCTATATAAACAAACAAAAACATAATAACAAATTATCACTATTATTATTATTGAATAATATTCACAACTGCTACATTTGTAGTAACTATGAAAAATTAAATTCAAATGTTATAAATGTTGATAGTGAATTTTAACATTCAAATGCTTTCAGTGTTGATAGTAAAATTTAACATTCAAATGTATTATTGTCCATACAACATGAAAAATATGAAAATAATATTATTCTTATTTTAATATACACTTATTTAGACTTCAACAAATTAATCATCATTGTCTTACATACCTATGTAACTATGCTACTAATTTACTCACTTTAATTGACAGAATTTCAATAATGCATCTGCTATCACAACATCTTTATTCTTTTTAAAATATGTCTTCGCTTGTTGAACAAATAAATAGACAAATATGTCATTGAGTATTAACAACAAAAAGAATTAATTAATTACAATCAACCCTATCTTCAAAATTTTGGTTTTGACATTCTGAATCTCAACACATTTATTTGTTGATTTGATGAAACTATGGCAGAAGTGTTTGATGGGATAGGGGTTTCTGGATCTTCATGTATCATAATTTATTTGTTTTTCTCTTTCCTCTCAGTTGTTTGTTTTCTATCAATTCTCTTTCTTTTGGGGGCTTGTTCAAATTTTTTAGTCGATAGTGACACAATACTCTTTTTAGCACACCTCTTTATTCTTGTATGTGTTGGTGGATTAGGTTCTATGACCTCTTTATCCGGAGTAGGGGTTGCTCATGGATTTTTTTGATACCTTACTTTACAATAGTATTTAGAGCTTTGCAATTTTATTTTCTTGTTCAATTATGATTCTATTTTTTACAACTAAAATTATGTCCTTTTCAACTATAGTTTTGTCCTTCTCAGCAATGTTAATGTCAGCATTACTGACACTCCTCTCCATTAAATCAACAAGTTCCTTTATTTTTTTCTCCTTCTCTTTATTTTCCTTGCTCAACTCAGTAACCATAGTATGTATCTCAGCAAAGGAGTCATCTTTTACTTTGCAATATTGATATTCAATTTGCTCCTGAACATCCTCTGCTTGCTCAAGAAAAGACACATTAGCAAAAGTTCTGTACAATTTGATCATCAATTTACTCTTCCACATCTGCTAGGAAATCAATTTATTACAGATATTCCTCTAAATTTGATGGAACCAAAGTTGTTATTATTTTTTAGAAGACAGCTTGTAAATCATCGTCTTTATTATAAATACACGTGAGATTGTCTAGTTCTATCGGCATATTCTTGAAAGGGTAAAGTTCTTGTGTGACTTTATGATTCTAACATGTTCACACATCCAAACATGTAATATAAAATACATGGTTATAAATTTTGAATCAATGAAGTTACATTAAAATTTGATAACTTACAGCAAGTAGGTGTTCAAATCCTTTCAACATTGGAGTTTGATTCCCCTCAAAGCCCGATGGCTTAGGCCTCAGTGAGAGCATCACACCAATGCCCTCCATCTGTAGGGTGATATAGTCATATACAATCTTACACCAATTATATCTACCTAATCTAAACAATTAAATAGTGATTTTACTGGTAGTCTAGATATACTGTTAGTAGTAATAAATAACACACATATAAAAAAATACAAAATAACAAGTTGACAAAACAAAATATCAATTTCAAGAGATGGTTGTTTACCGATGTTGATCAGCTTATTCTCTACTTTATTTTTTGAACAATTCCAATCCATGAAATGTTGAAAGTAGAATTAGGGGTGGGGAAAATTTTGATATATCGTACTTATCGTACCAAAATATACCAATTTTATAGTATATCAAAATATTCGATACAATGTAATACCGTACCAAAATTTTCGATATTGGTATAAGATTTATATCAAAATTTTTGGTATACCGTACCGATACCGAAATTTTACTATAAACGGTATGGAATTATTTACATACCGGAATTTCGGTATACCAAAAATTTGATATACCAAAATTCCAGTACGGTATTAGTATAAAAAAAAATTATACCAAATTTTTCAGTACGATAACGATATATGAGTTTGTGGTTCGGTATACCGAACCATCCCTAAGTAGAGTGGGGTGGAGGCGACATCCAAATGTAAAGGGATTTCATCGCCATGATCTGGAAGTCCTAGAATTAGTGCAATATCTTTTCTTGTGAATCTAATATTTTGATTTTGAAAGATGAAACACTTAGCATGATAGTCCCAATTGTCAAACTATATTTTATACAAACCTTTGATGTTTACATTTTGCTGTATGTCTAAGGCCCAGATAAATGAGCTTCTTTTTATCAACTCTAACTGTTGGTCATTTGATTCTAGTGATTTTACGAATGATTTAAATTAGGACGTTACTTTTTCATTATAATTTCTTATGATATGCACGAGAAGTAGAGGTTCTGTAGGAGTTTGAAGCACTAGACGCTATTTAATTCTGTAAAAAAAATACTTAATATCTTAGTTATACATTACAATGTTAATTTTGAACAATGAAATGATATTTTAGCTTGTTTTTACCAGTTACCATTTAATTCGTAGTTGCTATAATGTATTGGTTTAACCACATTGTAGCAACTACGATTTCGTAGCAGCTACAACATTCTGGTCATCACGTTGTAGCATCTATGAAATCGTAGCTTGCTACAACGTAGTTAGATCAACACGTTGTAGCAGTTACGATTTCATGGCTACTATAACATGCTAGTCTAACCACGTTGTAGCAGCTATGATTTTGTAGCTGATATAATATAGTAGGACCACAAATAAGAATGGTGTAGTAACTACGATTTTGTAGTTGCTACAACGTGCTGACCAAATCATTTAGGGCACGTACATCTTACACTCAAGGGAAGGCGAGGCGACATTGAGGGTGTTGATTGGTGAAGACGGTGAAGGGCGGCGAGGCAGTACCAAGAGAGTTGATCGGCGAAGACAATGAAGGGCAGCGCGAGAGAGTTCGAAGGAGGGTTCGAAATGTTTGAATTTTTGAGAGGGAAAGAGAAAAGAAGACAGAGGGTTTTTTTAATTCTAACGGAGCGCTACTATCGTAAAAAAATATGACGGGTACTACTATAGTGAAAATTGTGCATAAGTACGTGTGTGTATATATACATGTGTGTGATTTTTATTTATTTAGAAAATAAAAATGAAAGTGGGGCAAAATATGTGTGTGTGTGTGAGAATTTTATTTTTTTAAAATAAAAACAAAAGTGGGGCAAAATATCTTTATTTCATAATACCTTTCAATAATTTTTTAGATTTATCAAATGAATAAAAATAAATTCAATTATATATCTCTCCAACAAATTAGTAGCCACAAAATCATTTGCATATTTAGGAGAGGTGTCTCAATCGTATCGGAAGCTTTCCAATTAATAAGTAGTTTAATTAAGAGGATGTGAAATAGCAAGGAATCAAAATATCTACTTCACCTTTTTGTGTTTTTCTTTTTTTGAATTCTCATTTTTTTCGAATATAAAATAAAATAAAATCTTAGCATGTTTCATAGGAACTAGTAGTGTGAAGCTGAATTTAATTTTTTTAACAATTGTTGTTTTTATAATTTAGGTAAAATATTATTTTAACGTATAAAATTTATAGTATTTTTTTACTTTTATTATCTCATAGATAATTTTAAAATGAAAAAAATTATTGATTATTATATTTTATTTTTGGATTAAAAATAGAAAAATAAATTTATAATCAATTTTGTCTAGAAGTTAACATGTGAACTAATTAATTTTATGCTGCTAAATAATTCCAAATAGTTATATAAAAACAAAAAGAAAATATTAATCAGGTAATATTGAATCTGGGATGATCGATTTAGTCTTATGAAAAAATTTACTTACCGTCAAAGTAAATCGAAAAATGTTCGCGTTAGGTAAAAATAAATTTACATTGCATGGTGGTTTGGGAAGTTAATATATTCAATTGGTTAGTGTATAATTGCCAATTTTCTAAAGAAAATGGTATGAATCCAACCAAAATTTTCACACAATAAATAACATATAAATAAATATATTAATACACTTGAAAATAGTTTGTTGCCACTCTAACCAACCTTATCATAAGTTGAAGTGATTAGAAGGTTGATCGATTTCGTTTTATATACTTGACCACCTACTTCATCTTCTCCCAACTAATGGTATCTCTACCTTGTTATTTTATGTTCATTGTAACCCTAATTAAGCAAGTCATGTCATTGTCCATGCTATTAAAAAATATAATATTACTTTGTATACACAGCTTATTAATATTTTTGATTAAAAAATATCAATTTATAAAATTAGATAAAATAATTTTATTTTATTTTATTTTACAAAAGTAGGAAGTATCTCAAGGGATGATGGAGACACATCACTACCAAACATAAGAAAAGATGGAGTGCCGACAAGATTACAACCACTGCATGCTTATTGTTGAGTGTGGTGGAGAATTTTCTTTAACTGAAATGTTCCTCCCAACACTGTTATCTCAATTTTATAAACTTATCTTTCATATGCTTAATATTAGCGAAATTATTAAATAAATATTTTGATAAAAAAATGAAACGTTCGTTCCAACATTTCTGTCAATCCGTCTCAAAATTAATACGGAAAAAATAAATTACGAGAATTAATCTAGTTAGTCTAAACAATAATTAATATACGAAAAAAAAGATAAAAATCTAATTATTAATTAAAATTTAATCGATGATAATATTCTACACATTAATCATCTATTCATCCCATATAAATCAATCCATTACTGCTGGGGAGTATTAGTCAATGATTAAACAATGAGATGAGAGAAAAATAAATAAATATTTTCTATAAAAAATAATAATTAGTCACTGTAACTTTGTCCACTGCATTAGCATAGTAATTATATTAATTCATCCTAAAAGACAAGCGTGGTTAGCGACCGGTGCAAGCAAATGATCAGCAACAACAGCCATTAATTACTCTCCATCCTTTAATTATATATCATTAGTTCTCATAATCAAACTGTGGAGAGGTTGAAGGCCACGCACATCGAGCGGCGGCGAGAGGGCGGAGCTCGGCGCGAAGCGATCGAGCGGTGCAGGGGATGGAGACGGCGGCGGCGGACGAGGAGCAGCAGCTCGTGAAGGCGGAGATGGCGGTGCACCCGCTGTGGGAGCAGCTGTTGGTGGCCCACGTCGGATGCCTGCGCATCGCGACGCCCACCGACCACCTCCCGCTCATCGACGCGCAGCTGGCGCAGTCGCACCACCTCGTCCGCTACTACGGCGCCGCCGCCGGCAGCCTCCGCCATCCGGTGCTATCCCCTCAAGACAAGCAGGAGCTCGACGCCTTCCTGGTGAGCCCTCTTTTTTTAAACCTAAAAAATCTTCCTGCGAACTCATCGGAAAATTTCAATTTACCCCCTATAACTTTACCGAACTTACTTTTATTTCGATCCTCGTAATTTAGAATATTGTTTCTGGTTCAGGCGCAGTATGCGATGGCGCTGGGATCGTTCCAGGAGCAGCTGCAGCAGCACGTCCGGAT
Source organism: Hedychium gardnerianum (assembly GCA_038050645.1). Lineage (NCBI taxonomy): Eukaryota > Viridiplantae > Streptophyta > Magnoliopsida > Zingiberales > Zingiberaceae > Hedychium > Hedychium gardnerianum. The sequence goes on from JBBUKS010000035.1 coordinate 6,100,417, forward strand.
GCACGCCGTTGAGGCGGTCATGGCGTGCAGGGAGATGGAGCAGTCTCTGCAAGGACTCACAGGTGATCAAGATCAATCCAACTATTTCGCGTCTAGTTTCAACTATTTTCCTCGATCGATAGAATTGAATTGTCATCAAATTTTATCCTTTCTTAGATTGAATGTAGAAATGTAGTTGTTGCCGGTGGTGTTTGACTTTGAGGAAGGTTGTGGTGGAAGGACGGTGAGATTGGGAGAGGGTGACCTGAAGGCGTTAGTTAAAGTGGGTTAGTAAATGGCGACAAGGGAGATCGTCGTCATGCTTGACGTCTCACCTGATTGCAATTAGCTTAAACACCATATCCCTCCTCTATATTGGAAAAGTAAATGAAAATTGAATGAAATTGGATGAAATTATCTCCGATATTAATGGGAGAGGTTGATTTATATTGAATTGTAATTTAAAAATATTGTGAATGTGAATAGATGAGTGGTTTTCTCTTATGTGTGTTCCCGAAGTGGAGTGTGAATTAAGGGCTCGGATTATACTAAACTACTTATGTGTGTCGAATATCGGACCTATTGAGACAAAATTGTTCACATATCGTAGCTAATGTTTTGTCACTCGGATTATTTTTGAAATAGACAAATTAATCGTCATTGATTCAAACGGGCAACTGAGAGTTAATGACTGAATAATAGTGATTAAGAGGAGGGATTAATGGATGCTAAGATTTTGGACCTATAAATAGAGGCTTTTTTGTAAGCTGTAGATCATTCATCAACTTTTCACATGTTCTCTCTGCTGTTTCGATCCATCATTATTTCTCTGTTCTTCATTCGTCTTTTGGTGATAGCGTTCAATACATTATTCAGTTCACCGCGAACAACCAATGCTTAGTTGTAACGTAGTTGAACTATTGTATTTTGAGAAATAGACGTCCATTCAAACCTCTAAGTAGTACCGGAGAAGGGACGATTCTGCTCAATAGTTCGGTTATTGACTCGGCCTCTCAACCTCCAGATTGGGCCTCTAGAGTCACTCAATAACTCAGCCTCTAAACCTCCCGATTTGCCCTCCCGAGCAGTTCAGCTTCTTGAGTCACTCAACAGCTCGATCTCCCAACTCAGCCTCCCAAGTCGCTCAACAATTTGGTATCCTAACTTCCTGACTTCCCAACTCGGCCTCCTAGTTCATCAGCTTGGCCACCGAGTACTCTGACTTGTCTCAATCTCCCAAGCATCTTGATTCAAATTTTGTCTCTCAAGCACCTCGACTCGGCATAATCCCCGCTCAACTCGACTCTCCGTGCTCTCCAAACCTCGATAAATTTGATGTTTAAATACTGTATTTCCATTTGTAATTCTACATGTGGCTGGTCCAACACTCCACACTGCTAAGCACAAACGAACACAATCATTCATCTCTAGCAAGTCAAGTTTACGATCTAACATATAATTACATTGCGCGTGTTAGGAGTGACTCTCGAAGAAGGATTGGGAGCAACCATGTCGGACGATGAGGATGAGCTTGGGCGGGCGGATTGCCCCATGGATGACATGGTAGGATTTGGCCCACTTCTTCCCACTGAATCTGAGAGGTCCCTAATGGAGACAGTAAAGCAGGGATTGAAGATTGAACTGAAACAGGTACACAAATATGTCACTGTAACTTATGGTTTCTGCAACGAATACAGTTAATATAGTTAATGCCCTCATTGTCGATTAAAACTTCTTGTAGGGATTTAGGTCGAGAATTGAGGATGTAAGAGAAGAGATACTTCGAAAGAGAAGATCAGGGAAGTTGCCAGGCGACACCACTTCAATTCTGAAGCAATGGTGGCAACAAAATTCTAAATGGCCATATCCAACTGTTAGTATCTATCTATACATGTTTACAATCGTCAAGTCTTAACTATTTGGGTTGGTTACATGAATCTTATTCGTCGCCTTCTTCAGGAAGACGACAAAGCTAAATTTGTCGAGGAGACAGGATTGCAACTAAAGCAAATTAACAATTGGTTCATCAATCAGCGAAAGCGCAATTGGCACAGCAATTCTCAATCAGCTACAACTCTCAAGTCTAGACGCAAAAGGTATCCACATACAAATGAATGTATTTGTTATGTATTGATTTATATTTATAAGACATGGTTCATTATAATTACTTCTTACAGGTAACAAATACAAGATTAACCAAGAAGACTCCAATAACTTGATGATGTTTTATTTACCTTACTATCGATTATGTCTTGATCTTCAAGGAAAAATTGTATAAGGATTCAGATTATTGGTTGGAGATAAATGTGTTTTATTTAAAATAAGATGTACATTTATATGTGAGATTATTCTCTTCATTTTTAAACTTTTAAACTTGGGCCGAAGTTTTTTTATGCCACGAGGAGGCCCACTAGCAGCGTCTGCCCACTCGCAGGTCCTCGGAATCTACGCCGCTTTCTCTTTCGTGTTCGGCGAGTTGTCACGATGAGTTCCGTGACGAGCTCCGGCGATTCCTCTCCGGTGGCGTCGGCCTGTCTGACCCTGACCGCCTCTACGTGCTTGATCGAGAGAACGGATGGTGGCCGATCCGACCTGGGCTTGTGCATGGACGCGTGCGATGGTCGGCTTCAAGGCTTAGTGATTGTGTCTTCAAGATCGCTTCAGCAACTGCTTTGTACCTGCTAAGATTAGGGATCTAAAAGCAATGCATGGTTACTGTAGCACAGGAATTCCGAAAGCTTCTGCCTATGCTTAGCATCTCATTTCAAGGAGAATACGCTTCCTAATGTGCATGATGCTGAGTCCATGGCTACAAGAATAGTTGATTTGCTTGGGGTGTCTCTAGGCCAAGTTTTCTGGAGACCAGAATCCAGACAGAAGGGGAAACCAGTAATTCCAGAGAAGGGTGACCATGATAAGGCAATAGTGCCAAAACTGAGATCTGTGCGGGCATTTAATGTAAGTTCTTCCTTTGTTTTAACCTTTTTTAGTGTTGGATACTTGCTCTAGTTTATCTGACTTATCCCTTTGCGACCACCTATATCTAACGTTAGCAGATCATTGTTGGTTTATTTCTTCTTTTTATTTTTAATTTCATTCTTAGCTATTCTTCTAGCTAGTAAAAACAAAGTTTCTATTGAAGTAACATGAGAGGCGTGCTATGTACAACAAAGTGAAAAAAAAAAAAAAAGAGAGATTAGAGAAAAAATTCCTGAAGTTCCACCATCTATATACCTGTCTAACTGTCTTAGAAGTTCACTCTACATTCAACTATTCTTCTCTCATTCTTGAACCTTTTTCATTCCAACCTCTTAATTCCATGTAAGGTTTGCTTTTTTGCATTGATTGTACTTGTCCAATTTGTGGATTCCTCTCAATTGGAGGCTTTAGAGAAATTTCACTTCTCTTGTAGTTTTTTTGTTGGTAATTCTGGCTACTGTATTTTCTCCACTGAAAGATAACAAATCTAGATCAAGATCTTGTGTAGTTATCTTTAGAAATCTTCTATAAATGTTCTCAAATACGTAACAACTATTAACATGACAATCAAGAGAAACATAAGACTTATTTTATTCCTCTATTTTGTTACATCGTTTATCTTAATATTGCATGCAGGGCAGGAAATGTTTGTTGTATGTACTATGTAGGCATGTCAGATACAACTTTAATTCCTTGTTTTGTTGAGAGAGCATTATGTTCATATCCTATCATTCTCTCTTCTCTGAATCTTATAAAGTTGATAGAAGCATAGTTTTTATCCATTGAGACAATTGCAATAGTTATGCTTGCAACTTAACTAAGAGAAGACCGGTGAGAAAGAGTGAAATCAGGTCAAAGTTGTACACCTATTTTCTGTTATTTCATCAACTGCTAGATTTGGGTCTGTACCTATTTGTTCCTGAATAATAATATATTTTTCTCTATTTTATCTTTTCTAATAACCTCACAAATTCATTTTGGCATAATAATGTTTGCATGTCGTATGTGAATAACATTCATCAAGGAGACTCATCTTTGATACTAGTAAATTCACATTAAAAAAGCAAACCTTGGAGGTGAACCTGAATGTAAATTTGGATGAAAAGCATTTGTTACACCCCTAGTAGATCTAACACTATTAACTGCATTGTCACACATATTATGGACCATATTATTGAACTCCAACATATAATATCTTGTAATAACTATGTAGGATTTTACGACTTATGACCTCGAGAATAATGTGCCCTGGATAAGTTTGGATTCAAATTTTCTTCTGATGCTACTGATATCCATGGCCATCTTTTTAGACTGTTACCTTCCCTCTCGATTGTCGGATTAGCAATTTTGGTTGAAGTGACAAAAAAAATGACTTCCAAATGTGCTACATGAGTTGTATTGCTGCGACGACAGTGCAACCGATGCACCAGTGAAAAGAAAAGATGAAGTTCGATACTATGTCATTGATGCTGATCTACTGTTACAATTACTTACAGCTTTCTTATGGTGATATATGATGCGTCTGGAATGCTACATCAAGGTAAGCAAAGAGTTCACTTGCCATCCAATTATGATGTAAGAAAAATTTACTTTACTGATAATTAGTTTGGACTAATACTCGTGATTTACAATAAATGCACTGTCTACTCTACCAGTATCCATCATATTTACAGTTCTACAGTCCCAATTAGTTAACACATTGTTATTCTGAATTATTATTCCCATAGCATGGAGACTATATTTATTGCTCTTTGGATAATGTTGTTCTTAACAATCATAGGATGGACACACTTGCAATTATTTAGTTTTATGTGTAAATGATGTTTTCGATATTTTTCAGTTGTGAAACTTTATTCTTACAAATATTGTTTATAGATGATAAGTATAATGGTCCACGGCTCTGTTGCCCTGAACTTTTTACAGAGAGGTTTATTATACTAAGAAAAACAAAAGTTTGGATAGATTTCCCCCCCTTAAACTAGGAAAAGTTCCTAAACGTCATTACATAGTTCGTATGATAACCCAAAAAGAGTGCCGATGACGAGGATTCCAATGAAACATGATAAATGTTGTTGGGGAAAAAGACATGGATGTTAAGGTGTTGAAATGGTATTAGACGTAGATGAGATGGAAAGAGTGCAATTCCAGGCTTCATGAAACATGGCTTATCTCTATAAACGACATCAAATCTTCTTTTCATGTGTTCTGAAAACGATTTGGACCTGCAAGATCATTTGACCATGAGTCTACAAAATACTTAGTGCTGGAATTTTGGAATCCAAAAATATGATAGGAAAAAAGAAAAAGTCAGAGATGCATTTTAGCAAAATGTGTGAATAATGCTTGTGGGCACATGCCATCACAAAGTAGCATCCAGTCCCCAGGTTTGACCCCTCATCTTTCTTCATCGATAGCATCATCTTCATCTTAAAATTGCATTGCCTCTTTGACCTCCTAACTGAAACAAGGTTGGTTGCGAAGACTTTCTTCTAGTTCTGTATATTTGTTAAAAAAAATAGTAGTAGGAAGATAGAAGGTCCAAGCGTTGGGTCTAAACTGCAGGTTAGGTTTGTATCGGTCCTTCGGTTTTGGGTCTAAATTAGTGTTGCCGCACCGAGTCTTTGACTAATTCTATGGATAGCACATGTTTATTGTTTGCTGTATATGAATATTGTTATTTGATTGGATTCTAGTTAAGGAGTTAGTTGTTGCTAGTTGCCTCGAGTCTAGCTTAATTCAACCATTAAAGCATGTTTGGTAAGTTGAGTCTCAGGAGATTCCATAAGCTGAAATAAAGTAACCTAATTAATTATGTTACTATCACAGCATTGGACCAAACTAGCTGTAAAACACATTTTTAAAATTATACCATCCGATGAATCGATGATTATAGGAATTAACCAACTTATAAATCGATGATCTAGTAATAACTAAAGAAGATAGAAAATTAAGAAGATTTAAAATATTCAAATTTCTTTCTAAAACAATTCTTAAAAAAATGGAAAGAAAAGTCACTCCCTTGCTAGGGTTTGGTTGGGTCTAGGGTGGAGGTGCTTAAGATGGATCAAACAACCCAAATTGAGTTATCTTTGGGTTGTGATTTGCCTCCCTATAAAAGGGTATTAATCCACAACTATGGCCAAGCCTCACTTGTGATTCATTAATTGCAAAGACTTCCTTTTCATCTTCCATCTTTCCTTCCACCTAAACACAAATAACTTTCTATCTAATTTCTTTCCTATCTTCCCAACTTCCTATCCTTCGCTATAAACCAACCCTTGTAATAAACATAAATAAGGGCTGGCCCAGTTCACGTGGACACCATAAGAAGATCTATCTGTCAGAATCATTAATTTCCTTCCAACGCAAGTATATATATAGATAGATAGATAGATATAGATATACATGAACACCTGTCGTTCCTCGCATTTGCTTGTCCTCCCAAGTAAACTAAAAAAAAATAAAAATAAAAAACATCAATCCTACTGTTAATGAATTTGATGCGAATATAAATTAGCAGATATTGAAATGGAGACTTCCGCGTGCAATCCGCGGGCAGCTAGTGAATGATACAGCGAGGAAAAGAAAAGAAAAGTAGGAAAAAAAAATAAACCCAAAAGAAAGAAAAAGAAAGTCCTTGGGAGAATAATGACATGAATCTTCGCTCGCACTGAACAGAGGGTTTTTCCTTTAAAGATGAGAGATTTTTGATAGAGGAAAAAGGGTAAATTATATGAGAAAGATAAGAGGGCAGTTGGTGTTGTGCCAATTGGATGCGGATTCTTCGCGGCCGCCACTTTGTTTTTAATTTTGATCGATAACGTAGGATTCCATTCCCATGCTTTGATTGTTATAGAGCTGGTTGCCGCGGCCGCCGCTGACGAGCCATGGAGAAGAAGACCCTGATGGCCATGGGCTGCTCGCCGAGGACGAGGCCCCTCGGCAGCCGCTCTTGGCGGTGGGCCAAGACCCTCTTCTTCCTCGCCTCCATGCTCGCCTCCCTCCTGCTCGACTGCGCCCCGCCCCTTCTCGTCGTAGTCCTCGACTTGCTCTTCCCTGCTGCTGTCGTCTCCGCCGCCGGCGCTGACTCCCCGCTCTCCGCCGCGGCCATGTCCCTACAGCTGGGAAGCTTCCGCTTCCGCTCCTCGCTGGTCGACCTCCCCATCGTCTCCGCCCTCCGGTCGCTCTTAATCCTCTGTGAGTCGACCGGGCAGGGGAGTTAATTAATTGATTAATTGCTCGCCGGAGTAAGTGTTTAGCTTTTTTTTTTCTATCGATCGCTGGACTTTTCAGGTGCTTTCCTCGCCTGCGGAGGGAGCCGGGGGGTGTACCTCGGCGTCGCCTCCGCCTGCAGCTCTGCCTCCGTCGTCTACGTCTTGCTCAAGGTCTCCAGCATGGCGTCGGTGGCCGCGTATAGTTCGCTGCCGGGAGGGGAGCCGCGGCGAGTCCTCTCGTTAGCCGCCGGCGATGATGCGGCTGCCGTGGAAATACTGTTCTTGGCCTCGGTAGCGATGGGCATCGCGCACGTGGTGGCGGCGTACCGGACAAGCTGCAGGGAGCGGCGCAAGATGCTCGTTTACAGGATCGACGTCGAAGCGGTAACGTCAACGATCCCCGTTCTTAAATTAAATCCGCAATTAATTGCTTCGTTTTCTTCCTCGATTTCCGTTCAATTAAAATATTTGTTCGATCATTGGAAAAACGAATCCTTCGGTTTCCTTCACCGATCACTTCAAATCTTCAGCAAACGACTCTGTTCTCTGCACGAACAGAGTGACATTGGCTCAAATTATTCATCTAACACTGTAATTAGTCACCTAATGATGATGCATTCTAATTAATTACCTGTGGATTAAGTAAATCAACTAATTCAGTAGACTTTTGGTCAAACATTTTGCAGGTAAAAGTAAAAGGAGGACTAATCAAAGGGGACATCAAACTATGAGGGAGTTGATGGGAATACAATACACACGACAATTGAAGGCTTTACCTTTCACAAAGTGATCAATTTTGTTGAGCAAAAAACAAAAAAATGATCAATGGTTTTGGATAGTTTTTTACTTTTGTGTAGAGTTATGTGAAATATTGTACACTTTTATGTGCCTGATTTGAGAGCAGTGTGTAAGCTCTGCAGCCCACAAGCAATGTATATATCTTAAAAAGACAAATATTACAAATATTTTAATGTTTCTTAAGAGGCTCATTTTACTTAATGAGATAGAAGATGAGTATTTTGCTAAGTAAATTAATGAATAATTATAATATTTTAATATTTGATCAACACATTTAAGGTAGGTCTTATGATGATATAAAGTGACTTGGTATGGATATAGAAGATGAGAGGAGAGCCATGTAGATTGTTATTTGAGATGCAAAGGTATATATCGAATGCAAAAGCTTATTAATTAAGAACTTGAAGACTATGCAAATCTTATATTATTTTTAGGGTATGTATGATGTATGTAAGCCTAGGTAGAAGATAAAACTACTAAGAACTTGAAGTCTCATAACAGTAACGTAGTTGACATTATAAGAAGTGATAGTATGTAATATTCAACAATATTATTTTTAAATATTGTTGAATATCATATTTTCATTTATAAGAAGTGATAGTTTGACATTAAAATATGAAACTTTCGCATCAACAGCTCCTCAGAGAGGGTCCTATGAATATGAAGGGAGGTAAATATAAATATGCAAGTAAAAGACACCTAGCGAGAATTACCACACACAATGACATCCTAGGAATCGATCCCTATTCAATCCGGACAAACTATCATACGCACACCATCTGTGTTACACAACACACCCTGAAGATGATAGTTTGACATTAAAGAGTCCCCTAGTCTTAAATCAACTTATAAAACTTAATTATAAGTTAATTAAGAGGAATGTGTGCATGAATGGATGATCCAGAAATCAATATTAGCATCACAATAATCTATATATACTCCATGATGTATGTGTGCGTTGACTCGTTAATCTTCCATTAATCAGCTTAATTACCTCCATTAGACTAGACTCGTACATGAATCGATTTAATTATCACCCCGCCAAGTCTCGCAGTAACTGATGAGCTCCCATGAGGTCAGCGTGCTCTCCGCCGCCATCGTGCTGCTGCAGGCCGAGCGTCAGTGACACGCCGCCGCCGCCGTAGGACGCGAAGTCGAAGTCGACGCCGCCGAAGCTCTCGCTAGGGTTTCGGAAGCCCTTGCCGTCGCGGCCGCTGATGACCCAGGAGAGCGAGTCCGGGTCGGGCAGCTGCCCTGCTCCCGGCTTCTGCTCCTCATCCATCTCCGCTTGCAGGTCGCTGTACAGCAGGTTCCGGCTCGTTTCTTCAAGTTCAGTCGTTTGCATGATCTCCTTGTCCTTTGTTTCCTCCATGTACATCTCTTCCACCATTGGCTTCCATAGCCGTACCCGAGCATTTATGAACCAATTCGATACCTGTGATCATAATTGCAATTATAAGAAAGATCAACGCCGACCGAGAAATTAAGCGAGAGGTCGAGTTGAATATTCGTACCTGACTCCTGGAGAGTCCAGTTTGACGAGCTAATATATGTTTATCAACGTCGCTAGGATACCTACAGATCGAATTGCAACACTTGTATAATTAATTAGAAACCTGAAATTTTTCATGTGTCATGTGTTGTATGTGATGCACGTCAAGAACTAGGGTAAGTATATGTTGATTCTGTGATTTGAAGAAGAAGAAGAAGATGATGATGATGATTATAGTGTGTAATATTACGGGTGGAGGAAGTGCTCGAAGAGCCATGCACGGAGGACGGCGACGGAGCGCTCGGGGAGGCCCCTCTGCGGCCGCCAGGGGGGGCTCTCCATCACGCCGGAGTGCTGCCGGAGGCACCTGCCGATCAGCTTCAGCCTCGGCGTCTCGCCGCGGGTGGTCCCCGCCGGCGCGACGGCGCGATCGTCCTTCTCCCCCATCGCCTGCGCCTGCTCCGCGATCCCGTCGCGCAGGCACCGGAAGTGCCTCGACATCACCTTGGACGCCAAGGCGGAGTACGCCGCCGCCGACCCCTCGCCGGCCACCGCCTCGAACGACGCCACCAGCGCTATCATTTGCTCGCGATACCGCCTGTACCGACCGTCCACCTAGAATCAAAATCAAACTAAATCAATTAATATACAATAATTAGGGTTAGCAAAGGGAGGGATGGAGGGCCTGCAGGCCTAGATGCTTCAGGGAAAGGAATAGAGGTTTCCCAAAGTAAATGGATCTCCCAGAAATATCAACCTGTTCCTGTTTAGAAGCAGCACTGCACTAATGGTAAATTGTTGAACTCAGACAGATTCATCATCAACTCTCCCACTACTACTACTACTACTTCTACTTCTTCTACTACTGCAAATCTGGTGGGTGGTCTTTCAATTCTATCAGACCTACCTTTACCAATCAATTATGTCCTTGCTGCGATGTGGGCAGCTGATAGCCGGGAATTTGGACAACGATTATAAGGGGGAAGAAAAAGGGGGTTGAATTGATCGTGGTCATCACCTCTTGTAGCATGGCTATGAGCTTGGCCTTCCGCGATTGAAGCTCCTGGATGTTGAAGGGATTGGAGGAAGTAGAGGGCCTTCTAGCTGCCTCGCAGTGAGGATTGCTTTTGCCGGCCATGAGCTTGGATGCTCCGCCAGCGCCGGCGGTTTTGAGATTGCAGAACTCGTTCAGTAGCTCGCGAGCTGGGATTAAGAACTTGGAGTTCTTCAGCAGCTGGGGCGGCTGGTGCTGGTGATGGTGGTTGTCTCTTGAATGATTGGTTAGGGCGTGGTTCAAGGATAAGGATACGCACGGTGTCGCCGCCGGGAACAGGAACCTCGCGGAGGAGGAGGAGGAGGATTCGACGTCGAGGAGCATGCTCCGATTCTGCGGCGCTTCCGGCCACGGGAACAACAGATTATTCTCGCTGACAACAGCAGCGAGGGTCGGGGGGAAGAAGGCTCGCCCCATGATGTCCATTCCTGGAGCCGCCGCTTGTTGCAGGCCGTACAGCTCCTGGCTCGACTGAAACCCCTGCATCGCGCTGTCACCGGAGGAGAAATCGGTGTAACCCGAGGTCCGGCGATGAGTCGAGTGATCATAAGCCATCAAGAACTAATCTTGCGCGCAATGAAAAACATTAAAAAAAAACAAAATCATGAAGAATATATAACTGAAGCACAGAGATGATTAAAGATCTCGCTGAAGATTAACCTTTCCAGTGAATTTAAATACGAGAATCAAGCAGTAGCGCTTTCCACAGCCCAAAGATCGTATAAGAAAGGAGGAGGTTGGCAGCATAACACCATTAGCGACCTGCTCAATCAACAGCCGCCGCACGGCCATGCATCATCGATCCATGCTTCTTTCTCCTCCTCCACCCTTTTTCTTATTGCATCTTTTATCGATCGAGTGGCTGATCATGGATCGGCACGAATCCCAACTCCTCTTCCTTTGTCCTTTCTCTCTTTCTCACAACTTTTTCAGATGTGCACTCACTCGATCCTCCTCTTTCCCTGCTCTACTTCTCCGCCGCAGACGCGCAGAGACACCGAGTCAGTAATCCGTGCGCGGGAGAGAGAGAGAGAGAGAGAGAGAGAGAGAGAGAACCGACTAAAGAATGAACTGAGGAGAGGAAGAAGAAGAAGAAGAGGAGGAGCGACAGGAAAGCGGGGAGATGTGGTCCTCTCCTTCCGATCCAACTAATTCCCATTAAAACGCCAAAGGAAAAACAGCAGAGGACCACCCCCAAAAGCCTGGGACCGCATCTTCCTCTTATGCTACGCCTGCCATTTTCACTTCTTCCTTCTTCTTCTTCTTCTTCTTTTCTCCTCTCATCAATCAATCGCTAGTGGTCCACTCCCACCTCGTACCCTGTTTTTTATTTATTTTTAAAATTCTAATACACGATCAACGCTAACTAACTAAACACGTCTTAATTTCGTCTTCCTGGCGTCATCTTCCTTCTTCGGCTTGTCTTCCTCCTCGGGATATTTTCAACCTGTAATTCTCCATATTTAAAGATAACTCATCGCGCTTGTCTTTTTGCCGGTGTAAGCTAATGGGAGAAAGGCATTTCCGCGTCCTCTGCATGCTTCGCGACGCCTATACCAGAAGACTCGACTCGACTCGACTCGACAGATACTGGGAAATCTCGACGCGTACGTCGATCGCCGGTGTAGGTCGGCTGAACTGTGAGGCAGCCTCACTAGATTTGAGGCTTAGTACTGCTAGAGTTTAATTTTTATAGCGATTAATATATAAAAGAATATAAAATTTTAATTATTAAATTTTTTGATAATAATATTTCATCCTACGATCGTTAATTTGCTTCAGTGAGACGATAATTTTGACTGTTGAATGGTGAAGAGGAATAATTAATGTGTAGAAAATAAGAGTCAGGATTATTGTTTAGGATTAGGAGGAGCTTGGTACTTATGGGATGGATTGATGGTTAATACATGAAATATTGTTATCATGAGGTATGAGGGTTAAATCCTGACTAATAGTCAGGTTCCTGTCCTCTCCATGCACCGGTCATTATTCGAACTAGCTAGACTAGTCTTTGTAATTTACCTCCTCCGTATTAATCTTGGGATAAACTGACGAACGATGGGACAAACGTTTCGTTTTTTTATCATCAGGATTGGGAGGAGATGTTTTTGTCAGGTGGATGCAGTGTCAGTGATAATAGCTGGAGAGGGACGTGGAGGTGGGGCCCGGGTAGGGTCGGTGTCCACGAGACGTGAGAGATTAGATTGGTCGATGAATAGCTTTTTTCTCTTTTTTTTTAATTTAAATATACAGATCTTTTGTCTGATTAATTTTAAAAATAAATGATTTTTTTTTTAAATTATCTGTTAGATAAATTCGAAAGCATAATGATTCCTGACGCGACAACTTAACTATCCTAATAGTTCGAATGCTACGTGAAAATCGAACCATGAAAGTATAAAAATACCACTATACTCTTAACATTGCATCGTACCCGAGGGCTAGAGCTATCCATTTTTTTATTATTATTTGATAATTTAAATAATTAATTTTTAGAATCAATTATTTTTGAAGATGATTTATTTAATTTCATAAAAAGAAATTATAACTTCAAAAATATAAATAGGTCCTAGCAAGTGGTTCATATCACGAGTGATTCTAATATCGTGACATATGAGGTGTCCTATGTAAATTTCAAATTCTCGTTGTATTGGAGCTCGTGTTATCTCATACCATTATGCCTCGAAGGCTAAAGCTATATATATTTTTTGTTCATCTCCTGTGTATATCTCAGTATGCATCACGTATATATTTTTTTTAATATTTATTTTAATTACTTTAGTTTGAATACTATTACTAAAATTTTAAATCCTATCAATTTTTTAACTTTTTGTTCTAAAAAAAAATTATACTTGGTGCACATTGATACATACGGAAAGATGAGTAAAATAATATTTATATATATATAAATTATCCGAATCTTAAAATCCGACTAATACTATAATAGACAGTCTGACTTCATAGTTTATTCATCAAGTAAATTCAGGAAGCATGATGATTCTTAATGTGACACTCTAGCTTCATCAATCATTCCTTCTTTCTGTGTAGAAATTGAATCCTAATTATTTAAAAAATTTATACTGCCTCTTAACATCACACCCTAATTGCATGTGACTAAAATATCATCAAATGTACCAACATTCAATTGACTAAAAGCTCATCCA
>JBBUKS010000035.1:6121242-6135882 GCA_038050645.1 Hedychium gardnerianum
CCTTTGAGAGGGCTCGTAGTCGTCAGTCGTCACGGCGAGGGAGGGCTTCGGCGAGAGAGGGCTTCGACGAGAGAGGGAGAGAATCGCGAGGGAGGGCTTCGGCTTCGGCGAGAGATGGCTTCGGCGAGAGAAGGCTTCGGGAGAATGACGAGGGAGGGCTTCGGCTTCGGCGAGAGAGGGCTTCGGCGCTTCGGGAGAATGGCGAGCGAGGTTTCGGAAAATCGCGAGAGAAATCAATTTTTAAAAAAATATCTCTTTTATTTATTTATAATGGGACCTTAATATTTTTGGGCCCTGGGCAGGAGCCCTGGTAGCCCTGGTCCAGGGCCGGCCCTGACCCATACCATAACCTCAAAATTTTCTCGCACCTCTGGATTGTTGAATATAAGTTGAGAAAGAAGCCTCTTGCCAACGCCTCCTGTTCCGATAATAGATAGAAGAGAGAAGTTTTTGTTGGAGTCACTAGATTGATCACATACCCATTTTTTCAGTTTGTCTATCTCATCGGTTCTTCCATTGATTTCTCTGGACACGAGATAGGTGGTTATCCGCCAGGCTGGGATTTGTATCAAATTGTGGTTTCCACTTGATGTTTGAGGAGAAACTGGATGACTAATCTCATTAGTGAGTAGTTTAAATCTCTCAAGAATAACATCTATCTGTTATTTAAGATCAAAGATTAATGAAGAAGAATTAATTAGCTATACATGCATAGTTTGAATAACTGAAATTGTATGTATATTTTACTGACCTGTCTCTCGTCGTCACTGTGAATGGCATCCTCAGCATCGTAAACAGCATACTTGACACGCCGGAGCCAGTGTTCCGGATTAGGGACGTCAGACTGCCCGTGGACGACTTGGGCCCTTTTGGCGTCGATATCATCCAAATATAGCTTTAGCAATTGCAGCTTCGGGTTCCCACGAAGATCGATCAATTTTAGCAACTCAGTCATCAATGGAGTCACCAGCCATCCTGCCATCGTGAGGGTTATCGAAATAGGATCCATTAATTGGTTTTGGATCCTGTCTCTAACTTACTCGCTTGAGGATGGAGATTGAATAGAAGCAGCAACAAAAGGAAAACAAAAAACAAAAAATAATTGATTACTGGCAGGAAGAAGATAAAAACTCAAAAACAATAAATCCTAAATTTGTTTGCAGAAGAGAAGATCGTATTGTCTTCGTTCTCTCACCTTGTCACCCACAAGAGAGCGCAGACGACCTCGTTCAAGAACGCAAGGCAGGTTTTCAAGAACAGAAATAATATAAATAAATAAATAAATAAAACGATGCCAAGAGGGACGGGGGCAGATTCAATCCCAGCAGTTGACAAACAAACAGCCTGGATTATGTCCGATTATAGCTTCATCCTGGTGTTATGTAAGATATTGGAAAATTCGCTGAACAAGTTACATATTTATATTTCATTATTTGTCTGGACTAAAGTATGTCATGATGGAGATTTTCTAAACATGATTATATGAACTGAACAAAATAGAAAACGTGCAAGATATATCATTGAAATTACAATAAAAATTAAATAATAAAAAAAATAGACGATGAACCTAAATGTAACAGAATTGTCATCGTCCTTGTGTCGTCCACGTAAACCAGTGATCCTGCAAAGAAGCAATAGGCACGGATCTTTTGTAGAGATTTGGACGACGGCACCGTACTCTCCTCACCAATGAAAAATAAGGAGATCTTGAGCTAGAGTTCTACACATATAAATTCACATTCAATACAAATCTACAATTATCATTAATTATATCACTTAATGAGTTTGTTTCGTAATGACATAAATATCATGTATTACTAAATTGAACTAATACTATCACCAAAATGAAATTTATTAGATAGATTTAGTGTATTATGAAGCTATTAATTCGGAAACTAATAAGAGGCTCATAACTGAAGGAGAGGATTCTAGAACTTTCCTTGAGTAACTTGCAGACTGTTTCACCTCAAATGAAAAGGTCGAGACAATTATGATGTTATCAAGAATTATCTCGATGTGGTATAATGGAAAGGAAAACATAAGAGAGTATATAATGAAGATGTCTAATCTCGCTACATGACTAAAGAAGACACTAAAACTTGAGATGTCTGAAAGTATGTCAGTGCATTTTATCTTGATGTCTCTCTCTACATAGTTCACTCTTGTTAAAATATTGTATATACTCAAAGGGAACAATAAATATTAAATGAGCTCATAGCTTAATATGTACAAGAGAAAGAGAGATTGAGGTGTGAGATGAGTATTCACTTAGCATCCGCTTCTCATGGTTCAAGCAAGAAGAGGAAAAAGACCAATGTTAAGGGAAAAGGTAAGAAATTGCAAATTCTGGGAATCTGGCAATAAGGAGCAAAAGAAATAAGATAAAGAATCAACTTTTTTTTTTAAGAAGAAAGATTGCTCCAAATATGTCAATTGGCATGCTAGGAAAACTAAACTTCTCAATTTCGTTAATTCAGAAGTCAATTTAGTCGTTGTGCTTACTGACACTTGGTAGATAGATACCGATGCAACTACTAACATAAGTGTCATTATGCACAGTTATCTTAGGAGTTGACTATCTCTTGATGGTGAAAGATACATCTATACAGGAAATGACAAGAAGACTAAAGTAGAGTCGATATGTGTTTTTAAGCTTTATTTAGGAACTAATGTATTTCTTGATTTGGATAATACTTTTATTATACAGTCTTTTAGACAAAACTTAATTTTTATTTCTTGTTTGGACAAATTTAGTTATTCTTATTCATTTAAAAATGAAATTTTTAGTATTTTTCAAATTTATTGTTGATTGACAACGATTCCTTAATTGATAAACTATAAAGATTAAACACCTTAACTCTTACTAACAACGAAATAATGCATAGCATAGGTACGAAACACAATTTGACAATGATAATTCTTTCATATTGTGGTATGGGTGTTTATGACATATATCTAAATAACGTCTAGAAAGGTTAATGTCACATGGGATTCTCGATTCTCTTAACATGTCAAATTTTAATGTCTACATAGAATTGTTAAGGGGTAAACAACCAACAAAAGAAATAAGGGTACAAGCCGATGTAATGAGTCTTAGAACTAATACATATAAACATATGCAGATCGTTTCCTAAGGCATCTTGGTATATGCAGATTATTCACGATACGACTATTTATACCTTATTCATGAGAAGTCGCAGTCACTAGACATGTTCAAAAAATTTAAAGCCGAAGTTGAAAATCAACTAGGTAAAAAGATTATGGCTATCAGATCTGATCATGGTGGTGAATATTATGGTCAATATTATAGATCAAGTGAACAACATCCTGAACCTTTTGTCAATTACTTTGCTGAGTGTGAGATCGTATCTCAGTATATCATGCTTGACATTTCTAGTAAGAATGGTGTAACCGAGTGACAAAATCGGATCCTAAAAGACATGGTAAGAAGTATAATGATTTTTTCTTCTTTACCAGAGTCTTTGTGGGGTGAAACACTCAAGACTACAATTCACCTACTTAATAGGGTACCTAGTAAGGCAGTGTCTAAAATCTCATACGAGATGTGGACAGATAAGAAGCATAACATTAGACATTTATATGTTTGGGGCCATATGAGGCTAGGTCTTATAGGCCTAATGAAAAGAAATTAAATTTTAGAACTCTGAACTATCATTTTGTGGGATACTCTGAAAAATTCAGGGGTTATAAATTTTATGACCTCTCAAATAGGTTCTTTTTCAAGATGGATAATGTCAAATTTATTGAGGAAAATGAGTGCACTAAGATTAGGGACATATCTTTCGAGGAGGAAAGCACTAACGATCCTCCTATGATTACTATAAATGCAATAAGCAGTGGTATGATATCTATATCCTACGTTGTGGATATTGCACATCCAATAAGAGTAGTAAACCAAGATATTCAACTATCATCTCCAATGCAACCGGAGGGACCTTCCACTGAAATTGAGGTATTGCCTCATATGGATGAGTAAGTACCTCAATCATAAGTTTTTAAGGTGATCCACTAGGGAAAGGAGATCCATGATTTCTCGTGATTATGTTTATCTCTAAGAACATGAGTTTGACATAGGGTTGTAAAGTGATTCTACATCTTTCCATGAAGTCAAACAATGCTCTAACTCTGAGAAGTGGATTGAAGTCATGAAAGAAGAGTTGACGTCTATGGAAGACAATGATATTTAGAAACTTGTCGAATTGCCTGAATGTACAAAACCCGTTGGTTGTAAATGAATATTTAAAATCAAACAGGATTCAAAAGGCAATGTCGAGAAGTATAAGACTTGTCTTGTTGCTAAGGGATTCACTCATACAGAGGACATTGATTATAAGGAGAGTTTCTCGCTTATTTCAACGAAAGACTCTCTTAGGGTAATCATGAAACTTGTATTTCATTTTGATTTAGAGATATATCAAATGGATGTAAAGATTAGAGTTCTCAATGGTAATATTGAGGAGATTATATACATGGTGCAACTATAGAACTTTGAGTCTGAGAACTCAAAGAATCTAATATGTAGATTAAAGAAGTCCATTTATAATTTTAAGTAAGTGTTCCGTCAATGGTATCATAAATTTGATCAGGTGGTTACTTTATTTGGTTTTAAATAGAACTCTATTGATTAATGCATATATGTCAAATTTAATGGGAGCAAATTTGTTATACTTATTCTATATGTGGATGACATTTTGCTGGCAAGCAATACTAAAAGTCTGCTACATGAAACCATGTCATTTCTATCAGGTAATTTTGAGATGAAAGACTTTGGTGAAACATCATTTATTTTAGACATACAGATATGTAGTGATTGTTCAAGAGGTATTCTTGGACTTTCACAAAAGATCTATACTGAAAAGGTACAGAATTGTGCACCTGGAGACACTCCAGTGTCTCGGGTGATAGATTTAGTTTGCAACAATGTCCAAGACTTGAACTTAAAATAAAGGAGATGCAATAATTTCCTTATATGTCAGCTGTAGGGAGTCTTATGTATGCACAGGTGTGTACGCGTCCGTATATAGTGTACATAGTAGGGATGTTAGGCAGATATTCAAGTAACCCAGGATCGGTGTATTGGAATGTTGTGAAGAGAGTGATGTGATATTTGTAGAGAACTAAGGAAAATATGCTCACATATCAGAGATTTGATCACCTAGAGGTGATTGGATATTTATGCTCTGATTTTATTGGATGATTGGATAGCAGAAGGTGCACTTCGAACTATATTTTCATATTTGTTAGAAGAGCTATATCATGGAAAAACATCAAGTAGATGCTAATAGCTACTTCTACTATGGAGACAGAGTTGATAACTTGTTACGAAGCATCCAATCACATGATTTGACTGCAGAACTTCATCACAACATTGTAAATCATTGATGATATTGACATGTCATTGAGGATCAATTGTGATAATAAAGTCACAAAACTTTATGTCAAAAATAATTGTAGTTTATCAAAGTCAAAGTACATTGATATCAAGTTTCTAGCGGTTAAAAAAAGAGTTCAGAGTGGTCAGGTGATCAGATATCATCCATTCCCAGCTTGGATATGATCATTGAGAAGTTGTGTCCATTAAGTCCCTTTGTAAACACATCTACAAGTTGTTCCATTGTAGATACATAGGGAGTACAAATTAACTTGTTGTCTAACTTCTCCTTTATGAAGTGTCTATCGATCTCGATACGCTTTGTCCTGTCATATTGTACTAGATTATGAGCAATATTGATGGCTGACTTATTGGCGCAATATAGTCTCATAGGCTCCTCCCATTTTATTTTTAGATCTTCAAAGATGATCTTCAACCATAGTAGTTCACACACACATTGAACCATAGCCCTGAACTCTGCTTCTGCACTTGATCGAACTACCACATTTTGTTTCTTACTCCTCCGCATGATCAGATTACCACCTAGGAACGTGCAATAACATGTTGTGGAAAGTCTATTAATCAGAGATCCTGCTCTACATTAGTGTAAGCTTCAAGAATCAACCCTCAAATTTCTTGAATAAAATTCCTTTTCTTGTACTAGCTTTCAAATAGTGTAGTATTCAATTTGCAATTTGTAGATGAACTTCTTTAGGGTTATGCATGAACTGACTTACCGCACTCACAACATAGACAATGTCTGACCGAGTGTGTGTTAAATATATTAGTTTTCCAACTAATTTTTGGAATCCTTCTTTGTCTACTACCCTATCATCATTCGTCTCTCCAAGTTTGTGATTGAAATCAATCAGAGTTAAAACAGGTTTACATGCTAATTTATTAGTTTCTTTCAAAAGGTCAACCACATAATTTTGTTGGGAAATGAAGATACCTTGTCGAGACCGGGCTACTTCTATCCCGAGGAAGTATTTTAAGCACCTCAAGTCTTTGATCTCAAATTCCTTAGTCAACCAATTTTTAAAGGACTCCTTTTCTTTTTCATTGTTCCCAGTAACAATTATGTCATCAACATACACTAGTAGAGAAGTAACTCCCCTTGAAGCTGTGTGTTTGATGAATAATGTATGATCACCTTGACTTTGTTTATACCCAATATTGAGCATCACCTTTGTGAACCTGCCAAATCAAGCTCTTGGAGATTGCTTGAGTCTGTATAATATTTTTTTCAACTTGCAAACCTTGTTCCCTTTGATGTCTCCTCCAAAGCTCGGTGGAATCTCTATATATATCTCTTCCTCTAAGTCACCATGAAGGAAGGCATTCTTTACGTCAAATTGTTGTAAATTTCAATTGAAATTTGCAGCCAAGGATAATAGAAGCCTCACTGTATTCATCTTAGCCACTGGTGCAAATATTTTTTGATAGTCTACTCCATAGGTTTGTGTGTAGCCCTTAGCATTTTCTAGAGGACCATCTGACTTGTACTTCACAGTAAACACTGATTTGCATCCCACTACTCTTTTATTTTGTGGTAGCTCCATAATTTCCCACATTTTGTTCTTCTCAAGTGTCTTCATCTCTATTCTCATATCTTCTCTCCACTTCTCATTGGATAAAGCCTCAGATAAGGTCTTAGGAATTGGGATGACATTTAAATTTGCTAAGAAACTTCTGTGAGATGGAGAAAATCTGTGAAAAGACACCGATTTGGCCAATGAATATCTTGGATATTTAGTACACTCTCTTATCCCTTTTCTAAAGGCAATAGGTAAATCACAATCAGATAAAATAGGAGAAGAAATTGGGTTTGTGCATACCTCATTTTCAAGAATAGGAGTTGAGTTTTGGACTTGCGTAGGATCAGGTTCATGTGGAGATAATTCTTGTTGTAATGGCGGCTCCTGTGAAGGTGATCTTGATTGAGATGAGTAAGGCCCTGAGCTGGGTAGATCAAGAAAAAGTAAATTTTCTTCTTTATCTTCCTCAATCGAGATAGATTCCCCTTGGAGATAAGGGTAAGAAAAAAATAATTGGCCTTCCTCAAAAGTGACATCAATAGAGATATAAAATTTTTGAGTAGGTGGATGATACCATTTGTAGTCTTTCTGTGTTGAAAAATAACCGACAAACGCACACTTGATTGCTCTTGGATTTAATTTACCTCTGTTGTGGCTAGACACATAAACGAAAGCAAGACAACCAAAGACTCGAGGAGTGAGATTATTTGTGATTCTAATATTAGGGGGAAATTGTGAGAGAACTTGCATAGGAGTTTGATTGTCCAACACTTTGGAAGGAGTCGGTTTATAATGTAGGTTGCAGTAAGGATGGCTTCCCCCCAATATGATTCTAGAACTTGGTTTCGAAAGGGCATAGCACGAGTTGTGGCAAGCAAGTGTCCATTTTTCCTCTCAGCAATCCCTTTCTGTTGAGAAGTATGTATGCAAGATGACTCATGAAATATATCTTCTTGTATAAAATATGATGAAAGAAATTGGTTAAAATAATCTTTGGCATTATCAGACCGGAACCTTTTTACTTTGAAAGCAAATTGGTTATCTATCATGCAATAAAGTTTGGAAGGATAGTAATCAAATCAGATTTATGTTTGAGAAGAAAAATCCATGAGACTTTAGTATAGTCATCAATGAAAGAAACAAACCACCGAGCTCCTGTAATATTGGGAATTCTAGAGGGGCCCCATATATCAGTGTGAATTAAATAAAAAAGAGAAGAACTTCTATTATTGCTAATTGGAAAGGAAACCCTTTTGTATTTAGCAAATTCGCATACCTCACAATGAAAATCTTCAACCTTAACACTATTAAATAAGGAAGGGAACATTGCCTTTGAAATAGTAAATGAAGGATGACCAAGATGAAAATGTTGATGCCAAATGAAATTATTACTTGAAACAGACAAATAAGACTCTGAGAAAACATGCTTGGTTGTAGGTATATTGAGATAGTAGAGACCGCCCTTTTTCTTAGCAAGTTCAATCCTCTTCCTCGAAACCTGATCCTGAAATACACAATAAGAGGGATAAAACAAGACATTACAATTCATATCACGTGTTACTTTATGAATAGACAAGAGACTTGTGGACAATTTCGGAACATAGAGTACATCTTTTAATAATAAGGATGAATTCAATTGAATGTGACCAACACCCGCCACTGTAGTAACCGAACCATCAGCAACAATAATTTTCCTATTGCTAGGAAGAGGCAAATATGCTATAAAATGGACTTGAGAAGGTGACATGTGATTTGTAGCTCTTGAGTCAATAACCCAAGAGTCTTGTATAAATTGGTTTGAAGCATGAAATCCATGAGAAAGAGACTTATCAGAGAATACTAATGAACATGAGTCATTAGGCTCTGAATTTGTTTATGCAATCTTAGACATCACATAATATAAAAAATAACAGCTATGAAGGCTGACATAGTAGAAAAACAAATTGGCAATGAAGGCCAACAATAAATCGACAATTAAAGCCAAAAAAAGAGAAGAAAAAACTTGGCAATGAAGGCCAAAAAAGAAAATCTTAGAGGCACAAAAACCCTAGAGCTCTGATACAATGTCAAATAATGTGGAATAAAATTCTAACTTTCATACTTTCTTACCCATAACAAAGGGTATATATATACATTTTACATTGATTATACATAGAAACTGAAAAATAGAAAAGAATAAATTAAAATATTATATTTCTAAATGAAGAGATTTTCTATATCAAGGAATTTCCATGATAAGAGATTTCCCATATTAAAATATTTTCATGATCAACTATCCTAAAATAATTAATCTTTCAAACAGGAACATTCTAAGTTTTGTCTATGCAAGAAAATGTCTCAACAATAAAGGTTTGGGCAGAACATCCTCCACCATATGAGATGGACGAATTCAAGTTATGGAGGTCATATATGGAAAGCTTCAAATTAATGGATGACTTCGATTGTTGTGTGGCATTGAAGCAATCTTCCCAAAATTTAGAAGCGAATAAAAAGGTAATAGATTTAATTTCAAAAGTGTTGCCTAACAAAATCATATGCAGAATATGAAAGTTCAAAGATGCCCATGATTTCTAGACTCGACTGATCGAGGTTCACGAGATTTCATAAAAGCTAGAATGAGTTCAAATCCAAGTTCGAATCCGAGTCAGACTCCTCAGAGTCATCCTCAGAAGCAGACTTAGAAGAATCAGACCAGACCAAAGTCATGACATTAATGGCAAGGAGGAGGTAGTTGGATCCGAATCCGAGTCAGAACAAGAGTCTGAATCTGAATCTGAAATGCCAATGGTCAAGGAGAATCCTAACGAGGATTTAAAAGGTAAAATTATAAATTCAAAATTTAAAGATCATATAACATGTTTTAAATGAAGTGAAAAAGGACATTACAAAAATAAGTGTCCAACATATAAGACTTGGACTACACAACCAGCGGCAAAGGAGTAATCGATGCTAGGAGTCCGGTGAACAAAAGAGCACATTGAATGCTTCAAGTGCAAACGAACGAGTCACTACAAAAGCGAATGCCCGGAGAAGAGAACCAAGGATCAAGGGGGAGCAACTAAGGTTAGTAAATTTATAGTTTATGATGATTCATATTTTAAAAATTTACAAGCCTTAGATTACTCTAAGATTTGCATGATATGTTTAGGTCAAATTATCATAACAAAACAAATATTTCGAAGTTAATTAAATCAAATAATCCAATTAATATTTTCAATTCAATTAATAATCAAAATTTAATTAATTCAAATTCAACTCAAAATGATCAAATTAATTTAAATAACTCAAGTCTAAATATTAATACAATTGTAAATCAACTTGATCAAAACCTTGATCAAATTAATCAAGATCCATGTAATCAAAATTCAATTAATTCATTTAATCAAATTAATTCAAAATTAATTAATAAAAACTGAAATAAAAATTTAGAAAATAATTTTTTAACCTTTAAAAATAAGAATTTCAATTCTAACTTGAATTTTAAAAACAAAGAAAACAAGTTTTCAACTTTTAAAAATTCAAATTCAAAAGATATAACTTTTAGAAAATTAGAAAAACAAAATAATCTTTTGAAAAATAAAATTGATAAACTAGAAAAGTTAATTAATAATTTTACCAACTTATAAAATCTAGACTTGGGTTACAAGTTTAAGTCAAATCAAAGTCAAAAACTTAGAATTTACAAACAAGTTATAATCAAGTACCTTTTAATTATGAACCTATTCAACAAAATCAATACTCAAATATATCAATATTATGACTTGTTTGACTTGCTTGATTTATTATACATGTTCAACTTGTCATGATCATGCATGCTTTAAATTATTTGCTATATGTCATGTCATGCATTTTATCCGTATGTTATTTGTGTAACTTAGAATGGATAGATAGGACAAATATATATATATAAAAGAGTTTTATTTTGATCAACGGTATCAAAGAAGATTGAGATAATAGTAGGCTAAGAAAGTTATATCAAATGCATGTCGAGGTTGAATCATATGTATTCTACCTGGTACAATCAACTTAGTGGATTTAGTTGAAGCTACCTCAATCTAATTTGAACTAGTTAGACCAAAACTTAGTACTAAGTTCCTTGGGTGAGATGTTTTGGAAATTTTTTATCTTAAGCACGTGGTTACTTTAATGATATCCATTGTGACTCACCATAGTCTGAAAGCTTATTCTGAAAACACTTGTTTGATGGACCCAAAGTTAAGTTGAATCTAACACAAGATCAAACTACCTTAGACAAATCATTACTACAAGAAATATCAAATTTAACGATGAAATTATTGATAGAATCTCTAATCCGTCGTTGATTAGCCACGACAGAGGGATTTCGTCGCTACTTAGCGACAGATTAGAGATTCCGTCGGTAAAATCGACAGGTAATAGTAAATAATTTGTTTCTATTAGAATTTATTAGTGATGAAAATTAATTTCCGTCGCTCTATAGCGACGAAATACATATTCCGTCATTAATTAACGACTAAAAGAGGATCCTGTCGTTAATAAGCAGTTCAGTTATTTTCGTGATCGCTGATCAACGACGAAAACTCTATTTCGTCGTTGATCAATGACTGAAACTCTATTCCGTTGTTGATTAACGACGGAAAGGATAATGAATCCTGCATCAGAACCCTTCCATAAAGTAAGAGTGTTATTTGGTTACTATGTTAATGACTTCAAATTCCACGTGGCACAATGGGATTTACGTAGATTAACCTACAATTCTAGTGTTTGCGTTAAAAGATCTATCGATAATAGTAACACCGAGTTTGATTACTATGGTAGACTTGACGAAATCATAGAGGTTGAATATCTTGCATTACTTATAAAAATGTGTGTGTTATTCAAATGCTCATGGTATGATCCAACCCCCAGAATAGGCACTAGAATACATGCAAACTACAATTTAGTTTAAGTTAATGCAAACAAAAGGTTCAACAAGTTTGAACCTTTCACTTTCACGGTACAAGCGGGTCAAGTTTTCTATCTTGAATACCCTACGAAGAGAAGAATATATAGTGAATAGTTGTCTGTTTGTCGAATGAAGCCTTGCTCGATCATAGAAATGTCGAACACCATTATTGCTTAAAACCATGATGCACTTTAGAATAACAAAGTGGAGAGACATGAAGTTGATTCACAACTTCAATCTACACCTCAATTACTTGTAGATGTTAATGTGACTTACAAGGAGATAGATGATGAAGAGATGTCTAGCAGTGAGGAGCTTGTTGAATTAACAGAGTCTAGCGATGATGACTTAAAAACTATTAATGTTCATGATTTAGATTTTAATGATGATTAAATATTAGTATTATTGTTCATCAAGTAAGTTATGGTTTCATCTTATTTTTTGCAGATATTATTATGTTAGTAATAATATTATGATGTGTTGTAATGTTATTTTACAAATATTAGGATGACAGACCAGGTAATGCCACCCCGCGACCATATTGTGTTGAGGGTTGTTGGGGAGTCATAAGTATTTTTGTTATTAGTAATTCCAATTCATATATGACTTTATTTATAACATATTTCTCATACCTGAAATATTTTTCATGCAAGTTTACTCTGGATGATCATAGGGTAGCGGCATATATCGGCGAAAAATTTAAAGAGCGAGTCTGTATTTTTTGTACTACATGGTGTAGGATTGGAGAATGCGCTAGAGGGGGGTGAATAACACTTGTCACTTTTTCATGTTTTTTAGAAAACTCGAGAGATAATGCAACAGAATTAAATAAAAGCAAAACAAGCTAACACGTTTGTTTTTACTTGGTTCACAACCCAACGACTGCTAGTCCAAGGCTTGAACCCTTTGAGTACTTTTGTTGGACAATTCACTAAAACTCGATAATTACAAAAGAATCGAAATAGAAAGTACAAGTGAATTAAAAATAATTATACCAACAACATAAATGTGTAGTAGCTTGAGCGTTGTTGTCGGAGTAGTGTTTCGGCATCGTAGAGCAAGTTTTGGAGCAGCGTGCGAGCACGGAACTCGTAGAGAATGATGTCCGAAGGCTGCTGGTCGAGCCTTCTTTTATTGACTTATCCAGGTGCCTTAATCCCCTTTGAGGCGCCTCTATTCGGAGTTGATCTAATCCGATCTGATCTTGACGCAACTTATCCACACCCAGACACCTCTATTCCTTCCAGGCGCCTCGATCCCAGGCGCTTGGATCCCTTCCAGGCACCTCAAGCACTGACGTGGTGTTGATCGGATGAAACTTCATCACTCGAAGTTTATCCCGTCCCAAGTGCCTCTACTCCTTTGAGGCGCCTGGGTCCTAAGCGCTTAGATCCCTTCTAGGTGTCGGGATCACCTTAGTCCAGAATACTTACACCTACATCACAGAGTTAGCATAACAAGTATATAATATTAAGCACAAAATAGTTTGACAGTCTTTGGAGTGTCTGGTCTTGACTTTTAGGTTTCTAGTGAAACCCTAGGTCAGACCGACATCTACTGTTCCCTATCAGGGAACGCGTCATCACCTACTCCTCTCAGAAGAGTTTACTTGTTATCAGACATCCTGTCCTCCAGACCTGTTTGGACTTTTGCTCAACATCCGATCTTGACCTTCGGGACTTCTCGCTAGACGTCTGGTTCTCGACCCGTCTAGACATTTGTCTGGTGTCTTCGACCCCCGGACTTCCCGCCTAGTGTTTTTGACCCCTAGGACTTCTACCCGACATCCTCAATCTGCCAAGACTTCTGCCCAGTCACCACCGACCAAGACTTCCTTGCCTAATCCAACTGATTATGACTTCTTTGCCTAGTCCAACTGACCAGAACTTCCTTGTCTAGCCTTAATTAAAAAATTTCTGCACACTTAGTCAGCTCATTAGATAACAATTAACCTAACTATGTTTTTCAACATTAAAACTAGATTCGATTATATAATATTTTCTAAATTTATAATCTCTCCTTTTTATTATGATAACCTGATTATCCATAGAGATTAAAATTTACAAATATGGTCACAGTAAATTTGTGATTGTAATATTACCCAGTCAAATATGATAACTTTTCCCCTAACAATAAGAGAGCGAAAGAGTATTTTTAAATAATATTAGAAAGTATAAAGATATTTTGACAATATTTAAAATTTAAAGATCACGTCATCATGTACATGCTTGCAGCTACAAATTGACATAAATTTAGTCTTCTTCTTCTACCGAAAGCAGAAAGCAGATGCATGCAATGGGTAGCAATGCACGCATCTTCTTCCTCTTCTACTCATCCAAAATGATTTTCTGGCTCTTCCTTCTGCTCGAGATCGTCGCCGTCGCAAAAGTTCATAGCCAGCCTTCAACTCAAGGTGATGCTCCATCTTCTGATCGATCTCACCAATATTATCATTGAATCCCGTGAAACTTTGTTGATTAATGTTTTCAATTCATCGCAAGGCTTCATCAGCATCGACTGCGGCAGCTCCACGAACTACACCGACGCCACCACCGGCATACCGTACGTTACCGACGACCCGTTCACCGACGACGGCGTCAACTCTCAAGTCGCCTCCGGCTACAGCTCGTCCTCGCTGGGGGAACAACTGACAACGCTTCGGAGCTTCCCCAACGCCACCCGGAGCTGCTACGCCCTGAAGCCGGTGAATAAGTACAGGAAGTACTTGCTTAGGGGCACCTTCTACTACGGGAACTACGACGGCCAGAACAGAGCCAACACCGTGA
>JBBUKS010000035.1:6142502-6176657 GCA_038050645.1 Hedychium gardnerianum
ATGAAGTGTCACGTCTGATTGTGATGATATGAATGATTAAGGTGGAGAAAATTAGGTGACATAAAGGATTTTAGTTGTGGACTAAGAAGACAAACTGAATAATGAAAACCTAGCTAGCAATGGTTTCAACAAAACCATGTGCACCCAAAAAATAATTGTTGCATTGACTTTGTATTTGTGTGCTTCGTTGTGTTGCATGTCTTGTTTTAAGGGTAAAATTCAATCACAGAAGTAGCATCCCTCTTTTATTTTATCCCTTATAAAATAATATAGTTATCCGTGAGTATATTATTCGATATTATTATTTTCTGTTACATATATTAAATCCTGAATTGATCGACTAGTTATATGAACATGACAAGTCCATATTGTAACAGTTATAATTTTATAATTATTATCTTAGTTATAGCAGCTACAATTTCGTAGCTGTTACGATGTGAATGTTGTTGAATAAGATAAGTCTGTATTATAACAGCTACGGTTTCGTAGCTATTGTAATACAGACTTGTCTTGTTTATACAATTGGTGGTTCAATATTTAATGTGTATAGCCAAAGATAATAATATTAAATAATATATTTCACGACAGTTTTATTATTTTATAAAAGAGTTGATGGAGTGAGACGCTCTTTAATAGAGATGAAAAGAAGAGCCAATTGCCCTCATTTAATTACTTTATCTATTGATTTGTATATTTGTTTTGTGTCAAAGGTTTTTTTTTTTGAGTTTGTTTATTGGATAGCAGCAATCATCATCCTTTCATTTCGAAAAGGGTCATCTATTTTGTTAGAGTAAAAGTGAAATCATCACTTTAGCGATCCTTTTAAGATGATCTTACGTTCTTTGAAAGAGAATAAATTATGAGGACGCTCATTTTGTGATAATATGTGCTAATGAAGAAGACACTACTAGGTTGTAAAAGCACTTTGTGACTTTGAAGACCGCCGCATGATGCATATCGCCAATGATAAAGGTTTATTTTCATTCCTATTTAGATAGTTTAGGATTAGATAAGGCATAAGGATAGAGTTAGGTGAGACGATCCTTTCACTTTGAGTAATAGGTTGACCGGATCAAATGTGATATGGGCTTGATTGGCTCCATTTAGGCACCGTGTTAGGGCGAGTACAATATGGTTTGTCTAGGATCGTAAATAAGCTAAGTTGAGTCAAATTTTAGAGTGTTTAAACTTGTTTGATAAGGTAACCGAGTCAAGTCAAGTCGAGTCTAAAATAAACCAAGTCATTGAAATGACGATTCAAGCTTGACTTAGTTTATTTTTTATGAACTTGAGCTTAGTCGTTTAGATGTTATCAAACTCTCAATTAAAGTTTATTTGATTATTTAAAACTGTTACTTATTTGATTAATTATTGAGTTTGATAATTCAAACTTATTTATTCATTTTAAAAGTTTTATTTATTTATTAAACACGTTGATAAGAATTTTATTAATGAACATGATTCGTGAATATTGTTCACGAACATTATTCATGAACATCAACGAATTGAACACATATGTGTTCAAGTTTGTTTATTTAAGTTATCGAGTTGTTCAAGCTTACTTATTTAATTAATCTTGTGTGTATTGAACAAATATAAATAAATTCTTATCAAGTCAAATATCAAACTTATTCACATTTATTTATAACCCTAAGTTTGTTATAGGTTGAATTAGACATAACTCGTGATGTTATCTTTAGTCTCTCAGCTTGAATCAAAGTATGGTTGCCTTGTGTTGAACTAGGCCAACTGAATTAAATAATAATAATAATAATAATAATAATAATAATAATAATATACGATATTTATATTAGAGGTATTGTAGAGAAATTTTAAATTAAATTTAACTAAAATACTCTTTATAATACTACTCATTTTGTAAAAAATCAAAATAGAGGATATATTGGTATTTTATCCCTTTTGGATATTGAAATTGTACGTCCCTATTTCTCATTCTTCTTCTATTATCGATCGGATTGGTGCCCAATACAACTAAGTAGTAGAACAAAATAATTTATATTATGATTAATTTTCTTGAATAAACACAAAATGCCTAATTAAAATTGGTAAAAATGGATTGAATATTATGATTCAATCAATTCTAGTACTTGCTATATATCTGTGATTGGGTGACAAATGATCAATCTTAAAATTGGTTATCAGATGACCGATCACGATAGATATATACGAGCGGAAGGGTGAGGTGAAAATTTTGATATTGTTTCGGTTGACGAATGATCTAAGTTAGATCTTTATTTGTACTCACTCGGCTAGATAAAGATAAAGGCAATTGAATGAGTGACGTTTCACTTTCAACACTTGAAAGAAGTTTGTCACTTAATGTTCTTTTTTAGTGTCTCTTGTCTTGATCCCCTTTCGAGTTCTAAATTGGGCAAACATCATCCTCATGACCCGTATCATTAGCAACACCCCTTTAACAACACTTTTACGACTCCGGCCAAATGTTAATCGAGCTAATAATATTTTGTCGAATGATGAGTAAAAACGATTTAGATGAAACCCATAAAGGGAGCATTATAGTTGTAGAATTTTGTCCATTAAATCTTAAATGAATCCTTTAGATCTATTTTATTCATCCTTAATTTGGTTTGTAGTAACCCTACTTTACATGACATGTCGTCTTGCTCGACTCATTTGGCTTCATCTCTTATTTGACATGTAGATCTAGTTTTCATTGAAATGTTCATGATGCTTCATTTACTTCTAACTTAGTATATATATATATTTTTTCAAATTGTTCGATTAACTTGATTACTCCTAACACACCTTCATTAATAGAAATTTCTTAATCTTTTTTCCAACATACAATTTCAATAACTAATTAAAAATAATTTTACAATGAAATTTTATATTACTACTCCAAAACTCCTATGGTAAATAAATTAGCCAAATACCATTTTAAATAAAAAAAACCAAAAAAAGAGAGAGAGAATGTCCTTCTAATAATTCTTAAAACTAAAAAACTACTTTTTTTTTTAAAAAAAAATTGGCCAATAAATAAATCATATAGCTGACACACCCAAAAGTCCTGCCTAGAGAGGAAATGGATTGAGTAGACATGACATTACTAGAGATTAATAGAGCCTGAAGAGCCTCAAACCCTAAACCCCCCTGAACCCTAAATCCAACCAATCAGAAAGAAGATAATTAGACTTGACATTTAATGGCAACCAGGTGATGTATACCAATCACTCAAACAGAGATGTATTAAGTATTTCAAGAATATAAAAAAAAATTTAAAATTATTTAGAGGGAAACATGAAAAGAGACAATTGTAGACTTGTAGGGGGGAGGCATAGCATACATTTTCAATTTTCTTTTCTCATTTTTTGTTTGTTTTTAAAAAATAATTTTGATTTTGTATTTAAAAATTTTGATTTATATTTTAGTTTTAAGCCCCATTCCTTCTTCTTAACTGCACAAGGAGCCTTTTTTATTATTATTTATTCTTTCATCCGCCTCTCGTTCTCTCTTCTCCTCTTCTCGCTTCCTTGGGCTTCTCTTCGCAGGCGCGCTCGCTCGGCGCTCTTCCTGTGAGAGGGTCTGGGAGAGTGGGAGAGCCGGAGAGGGAAGGGAGCTTGAGACCGGTGGCTGTTCTGCATGGGAGAGATGGCGGTTCGCGAGGAGAAGGAGCAGGACCCGCGCATTCCGCGCATCGTTTCCTGCATCCGCGTGGTGCCTGACTTCCCCAAGAAAGGTCGCGCCTTTCCTTGCAGCTTGTTGGTTTGAGGCGTCTTTGAGAATCCGTCTTTGTTTTTTTTTTTTCGCGTTTGAGGTTTCGGGGTTTTTCCGTCCTGAAAGGTCGTGTTTTTCGTTTCTCTGCTTTCCGGAGCGGACGACATCCTCGGTCTTTTCGCTCCTTGGGCGTCCAGTGGGAAAATTTACGATTTTTTGCCAGTCCGTTCTTCTTTGTCGTAGATTTCGAAGCTTGGGATGTTAAAATTTTCGTATTTTGGTGTGTCCATGGCCGCTTAGTTCATCTACAATCTAATTTATGTAACTAGGGATTATGTTCCAAGACATCACCACGCTGCTGCTCGATCCGAAAGCGTTCAAGGACACGGTCGATTTGTTCGTGGAGCGGTACACAGGGAGGGATATCTGCGTCGTCGCCGGTGAGTTCTTCCTCCTCAGTACCTCCAACACAACACAATGCTGTTTTCTTCCGCTTTTTAACGACGCATTAGTCTTTGTTGGCTACCTCCCTCCCTCCGCATTAATGCTCGTCGCCCATCAGTATCGTGAGAAATGTCGGTTCTTGGGCCTCCTTTTTTTCGCTTTAGACTTTTCTCCCTTTTCTTCCTCAAAAATCAATCATCGATTTCGATGAAGAAAAAGATGGTTCCTTTTTGACGTCGCGAAGTCGCCTTTTGGGCAGTGGTAGGGCGCCTGTATTTGACTTAGGCTCTGCCTGAAACTGGCCATGTTACAGTGGACCAGCAGCGAGCAGCGGACGACGCCCTGCCCTGCTCATGGTTTCTTTCTGTTAGCCGAATCTGTGCTGGTTTGTGGAGGTGGTGTCAGGCCTGCTTCTACTGACGCTGACCTTGCTCCTCGGTCCCCACTTCGATGTAAACGGGTGAAAGCTTTTCCCACTGTTTCTAGATCTCCATATTCTATTTTTCTGTTACCCGTTCCTTTCCTTAGCTGTTTAGATTTGGTAGGTATGATTGTGATCCAACAGCATTTGCGGAGAGAGTTCTATGCTTGAGATTGCAGCCCTTGGATGCGGGGAATATAATTGTTATTCCTATTTGCTGTCCTCAGATGATAAAACATTGCTGATCTTGTACTGATTTTGTTCCTCAATTGTGAGCGACACATTCTAATTTGAAACAGTGCGCAACAGGATCGAGTATTCATAGGAAGGACAACCAAAGATGGAAATTAGAAGAAGAGAACACTCGTAGCCACATCTTTATGGATGGAAATGGAAGTTTGGATTCCATATTAGGCTCCACTTGCAGTTGCGTGGAGTTTTCTCTTGCTTAGTTGAAAAAACAAATTCTATCACCCAGCTTTGCCAAGTGAAATTTAAAACAAGTTTTACCATGATAAGCTGACATCATCAGATTTAGTTCATCTAGATTAGATGGTTTTATCTCTATCCTTATGGAACCAAATCATTTTTAAATATTTATCTGAAAATCGAACTATATAGTTTTCTCAGTGTCATATGGAAAAACCTAAATAACAAACTATGATGTGCATCAAGTGTTTTTTAGTTTATATTGAAGTAATTAGTGTATTTCTTTATCTCAACTATATGCTTTAAAAAGTTTCTGATTTCCTTAATTATTAGCCCTTCTTTAGTGTAGACACCTGTTTCTGCATAATAAAGTACTTTTAAGAAAAATATATTAATCTATCTTTGGTGTGATATTGCCTCAACTATATTTTTTAGTGTTAGGACTTAGGAGATCAAACGAGATTTGATTTTGTTGCTAGCCAGACTCTTATGCCAGATAAGTACTTTTGTGTATATTTGGCTCATATTATGGATAACATCAATTGGAAATGATAACTGTGCTGATGTGATTACTAAACATCTGTACTATCAATGATTAATCTGTTTCTAGATATGCAAGGACCTTGGAGAGCAGATTATGAGATAAAGAAGTCCATATTCTTTATATCAAAGAACACAAAATCTAAAAGTAAGAGGCAACATTGTAATCCAACAAATGTTGTCCATCCTCCTGAAGATTTCGGGTTGTTCAACCAAAATATAATATTAACTTTTAAAGACAATAGATGATATGGCAATGACAATTTTAAGACATTTCCCTTTTTTTCATTAGGATGTTAGACAAACAGGGAATTTAGCACCTATATCCTAGATCTTTTTGGTTTGTTGCTAACAAAGAGGCATCGTTGTACTGTAAATATTTATAAAATATTTCTTCTGAGTGGTAAAGAGTGTAAAGACTTTAATGTGTTGCTCATGATTTCATTTCAATGTCAAGCTGGAGTTACATCTCTTGTGAATGAAGTGGATTAATCACCAGTCAGCTTATATCTTTTTGTTCCTTCCTCTAGTAGTCTATTAGAGTTCACCTGCTACTTACTGGTTTTCCTTTCTCTATTACTTGGCAGAAAAAGGAATCTGAGTTTGAATCACGAATTAAGGCGTGGACGATTGTAGTTGCACTGAGTTATCGTTAACGAGTGTCTAACTGTAATGATTTCATGATTCAAAGGAAATGACAATGACAATTTTGGTCATGCAGAGTGTTTTTGAATGGATTCTTGCAAGTTTCTGGTTGAGCTAAAGCTCCACAGACTTTCATCTTACTCAATTTATAGTATATTTCATTAGATCAAACATTTTCTAGTTATTCAAAGTCTGAGAAGCTCTGTTTTGGATTTTATTATCTACATCCATATAATATCTGTTGCCTATGTAATTTTTCATCTCTTCTTCTTGATTCTGTTTTTGGAGCAAAGTCAATATGATATTTCTTCCTTAATATGACAGGAGTCGAGGCTAGAGGCTTTATATTTGGCCCTCCAATTGCTTTAGCTATAGGAGCAAAGTTTATTCCACTAAGAAAGCCAAGAAAGTTGCCAGGTACTTTCACATTTCACAAACATATGCAAAGTAAAAACATTCTTGAACACAGTAGATACACATTTTGTGATATTCTTTGTATATATCCATTTTATTCCATCTTGTGAAATTTGAGAAATGAAGATGTGTAGCTCTTGGCTGGAATTATTCGACTCCAGTATACTACAATATATGCACTATGTATGGGTTTGCATGGATTATGGATGGACACTAGTCGATCTTGGCATCAGTCATCTGACTTATCTTCATCCGATAGTGCTTGTTTTAGCTGCATGAATAATAAATTATTTAGTAAATCTGGATAAGTACACTGCATGGAATTAGCCATCTTGTTTCCTTGCTTCATTACTTTTATCGATCAGCTTGAGATCAATTTTTTTTAATCTCCCACAGCAATTGTACAGACTGATGAATGGTTTACAGATGATTCGAGGCAACTCAGTTCATTATCTTTTTATTTTATTAGAACAGTGTAAGGGAGAATAAACATTCACCTGTTTGCATAGATAATAAGAAAGACCATGCAACAAGTAGGAAAACATGCAACTCAAGGAATAACAGCTGCAATATTGAGAGAGGAAGATGAAACTAAAGAATGCTTGCTGAAAGAAATCCACATATCTGTTACTTGAGCCTTAGGATTGAAGGAGAATGATGCTTCGACACTTGTCCAATCTGGCAATGAAAAGGCCAAGCCAGGAGTAGGGTGCTCCACCCTACCAACCCGTCTGGGATGAGTGTTTCCTCTCCCAAAAGCCACCCTTTTAAACATTGGCCAACTTACAGAAAATGTGGTCGACCATGGTTGAAGCAAGGATACATTATATCCCATGTAGTTATAGCAAGGCCACAGACAAAGAATAGGTGATTAGAATTTTCTTCAGTGTGGAAATCATTCCTGGCACAAAGAACACAATGAGGATCAAGTGCCACCAGTCGCTTCTTAGCAGTTTACTAACTTTTTTTGTTAGTAGGAATCTCTCTAAGAATATAACTCAACCCTTCTGTTCTTTTTACTGCACAAGGATAGTAGATAATCATTTCATCAAAAGACGATGGAATTCATATAAATTTTAGAGAGTAAGAAGAGGAAGAGAGTTTTTAAGTAGCTTAAGCTAATAGAAAGGAGACATTGATGTACTTATAATTGCCACCAATTATGTTATCACAATTATCCTTCACAGTTTGATTGAATTGCAGAAAATGATAACTTATCAATATTTGTTATCTATTCCTTTCACAAGCTCCAACTTTCCCCACAATATCAAATATGATCCAAAATGCATATTTCATTTTTGTAGATTAGTAATTCCAACTAAATCAGAGGTAGTGGTTCTTGGAAGAAATTTGGCACAGTTTAGAAATTAACATTGCATTGATAGATTAGATATGTTAAGCATTTATTCAACAAAAGGGCATGGTACTTTTACTTATGAGTAAGATAGTAGTCCAATGAAATAGCATCATGTATGTTAAAAATTGCTGAAATATGCATTATTTTATAGTTTCATCTTAGAGATTGCTATTTTATAATTTATATCTATATGCCATCTTTTACTGAACTGCCGGGTCCTTGTACAATGTGCAGGCGAAGTGATCTCAGAGAACTATATACTCGAGTATGGCACTGATTGCCTTGAAATGCACATTGGGGCTGTCCAACCTGGAGAACGCGCTCTAGTTGTCGACGATTTGATTGCTACTGGTGGAACTCTCTGTGCTGCCATAAGTTTACTTGGTATGTATGAAAAATCCTTATGAACTAGGTCGCATGCTTAGTTACCGAGAACAAAGAATCAGGGTGATATATAGGCATTCCGAACTAAATTACTCTCAAGATAAGAGGAACACATTATACAATTTCATTACTTGAAGTAAAAGAAAAGAAAAAAGACAGTTAAGTTTGAACATCAAATTATTCCTTCTTGTTCTTATCCGATCACCAATTGTCTCCGTTCAACTTTTCCTTCCTGCAGAGCGAGCTGGGGCAGAGGTGGTTGAATGTGCATGTGTGATTGGACTTCCAGAACTCAAGGTTTGTTCTACATAATCTCTTCATTCACTATTCAATTATGTAAAAGCTATTTAGCATCTAATCCGATATCTTATAACTAGAGTTTGAACTTGTTGTGCAGGGTCGCGAGAGGTTAAATGGTAAACCTTTATACATACTCATGGAGTCCCGCTGATTGTTTAGCCGATACGATCTGCGATAATGTATATTTTAGGATTTCATTCCGTGTTCGATTACTTGTAGTAAAATTCAATTAGTTTAGCGCGATACTGTCTGTCTTATGAACCATTTCTACTTGAGGATTCTCAACTGTTGCAATTGAGATGTTTTCTATTATACAATGCTCCAATTCAAACAACAGCACTGCAGTCAGTATTCATATATCATTGTTAGCAATTTGTTGATGACATTTTAGGAATTTATGGATATCAGTGGTGTTTGAATTTTCTCAAATTCTTATCATTTTTTGTTTTTTTTTTTATAGAGAAAGTTTTATGAACAAATAATTTATAATAATAATTAATTAACTGTTCATGCTAAAGAGCGTACGTAATGCATGATGATGTCTTGTTTACTGCAAAAAAAAATGTATGCTTTTACCAGACAGCGTCCATCAAAACGGATCGAATCCACCGTAAAAGCTCGATATTTATGTATTAAACTTTGACACGTAGCAAGTCGATAGTGCATTCTGTGCCACACCAGACATCCGATCCGAACCCTCCCCGAGTCGCATTAATGGCACGGCTCTTTAGGCCAGCCCAGCAAAACGATGAAGTGGGATCCCCTGCAAGGAACCGCACGATGCTCTATGTCAAGCGATATCTAGACCATTGGATCATGATTGTACGAATCTGATCTGCAAATCCCAGTTCTCAAGAACGGTCGTCGCGCTTCACCGCACGGCTTCTATTCAACAGCGGATCCGCGGTCGTTATCTTATTTCCAGCCAAACCTGGCTCTTTCGTGGCCGCCTCGTTCTTTTCGAGTCCATCTAGGGTTCGTCTCTTTCGGCAGATCAATATCTAATCTGGTAAGGATCCTCGCAGAAACCTCAATAAACTATCTTTGATCTCTTCTTCGTTTTTCTCATTAGATTGAATATTCTAATCGCATGCGATCGATGCTCGATTCTGCTTATTTCTGATCTTGTGTTTTTTAATAACCATTTTTTGGGTCGAGATCTATCGACTGTCGAATCCAGGATCCCCAAATGTAAAGTTTTGGTAGCATAGGCTCAGGATTGATAAATTGTTTTAGCAACATATATCTAAATATGATTAGCCATTTAACAGATAGTTTGTCATCAGATCAATCATTGAAGATGAGCGGCGCCTTGGATGTGACAAGAGCAGAGCTTGCTCTGTTGGTTTTGTATTTGAATAAAGCTGAAACAAGAGATAAGATTTGTAGAGCGATCCAGTATGGCTCGAAATTCTTGAGCAATGGAGAGCCTGGAACTGCGCAGAATGTTGATAAAACAACTAGCTTGGCGCGTAAAGTGTTTCGATTATTGAAGGTCAAGCTTTGGCTTTTTTGGCATCACCTTTGATTGTTATTCCCGATTTCATGCTTTTGTAACATGATCTCTTTCACAATTTAGTTTGTTAATGATCTTCATGCTCTTATAAGTCCACCAGCCCCTGGATCTCCCCTCCCTGTCATTTTACTAGGAAAGGTATGTAGATAGTCAACCATGAGCTATTATTCATTATGAATCTTTGCATATCTTAGACATTAAAATGATCTGCGCAGTCCAAAAATGCTCTGTTGTCAACATTTTTGTTCCTGGATCAAATCGTATGGGCTAACAGAACAGGGATATACAAGGTTTGTGAATTGTCCTCATAAATTTCTTTTCAAACCTCTCCTGCGTGAAGAAACACTTGGAAGGCTAACTTGTGGAATTGTGTTTTAGAACAAAGAACGCGCAGAGCGACTCGGTAGAATTGCTCTCTACTGTTGGATGGGATCCTCAGCGTGTTCTACCTTGATCGAGGTCTGTGCCTTTACCCCAAGTGTTTGTGGACCTCTAACTTATATTGCCAAGATTTCCTCATGCCTATGACCAAATTGTTAGATCTCTATTCTATATCTGTTCTAGCATGAAATACACAGTTTATATATCTCGATGTGTAGATTGGAGAAGTCGCAAGGATATCTGCATCATTGAAGAAGTTGGAGAAGGACCTGAAGAAAACTGATAAATATAAAGAAGTATGTTTGCGATGATTGATAGAATTTTTTGTCTTTTATTTGGTTTCTTTGTTTTTTTTTTCAAAGTCATTTATCTTCTGCTTGCACAATGACAGGACGAGCATTACTGCAATAAGCTTAATCAGTTAAACCAAAGGAGGCTAGCTTTGATAAAGGCCTCCATGGATATTGTGGTTGCTATTGGACTTCTTCAACTCGCTCCTAAGAAGGTCACTCCCCGAGTCACCGGAGCC
The DNA here is from genome assembly GCA_038050645.1 of Hedychium gardnerianum. Lineage (NCBI taxonomy): Eukaryota > Viridiplantae > Streptophyta > Magnoliopsida > Zingiberales > Zingiberaceae > Hedychium > Hedychium gardnerianum. Next base: position 6,153,559 of record JBBUKS010000035.1, read on the forward strand.
TTTGGATTTGTAACCTCACTGATTTCTTGCTATCAGGTGGGTTTTATTATTCAGACATAATTTTACAAGATAATCTCTCTAGAATTCTTATTCCAATCGTCTCCTCTGCGACAGTTGCTTCCTGCCCGATCAAAGGAGAAGAAAGCATGAAGATAGCAACATCGGGCCACCAAATAATAAACCTTGGGTGTTAGGATAGTCCATTTAAGGAGGGAAGGTATGTGATGGTGTAACTTTAAATACTTGATCTGGGTGTGAGTGATTCTAGATTATTGCAATAACATATGTATGAAGTACAATGAATCAGGTGCACAAGCGATCTTGTTAGGATTGATGTCTAAGACATTATCATAAAGTTCTTACTTTTATGTTGTTTATGATATCATGAATCTCCCCTGCACTGTGAAATGATCCATCCTGAAAATTGTCATTGTAATTTGTAGTTTGCTATAAGTCTGATTCCAATCCCCTCTCCTCCATCAACGACCTCACTCGTTCCACCTCCTCCAACCTTCCAGCATCTCTGTATACGCTCATCAAGAGTTCAAAATTGTGCTCATTGTCCGGCTCCAGCTCGAACAATCGTCGGGCCGCAACCTCGGCGATCCCGACCTCCCCGTGCAACGAGCAAGCATAGAGCAGTGCACCCCAGACAGTTGCTCCCCCTTCGACGTCCATGTCTTTGCTCGCAGACGCGGATGCCATTGCCATCTCATATGCTTCGTCGAGCAGTCCTGCTCTCCCCAGCAAGTTCACCATGCAGCCGTAGTGCTCGAGCCCAGGCTTCAACTGGAACTCGTGCTCCATGTCGGAGAAGCAGCCTTTGCCATCCTCCACGAGCCCCAGGTTCGCGCAAGCAGACAGCAACGACACGAAGGTGACATGGTCGGGACTCACACCGGAGTCCACCATCTGCTGAAACAGAGTCAGCGCTCGACGATCTCGACTGTGCGCCCGAATTATCGCGTTCCATGACACCAAGTCCTTCTCCGGCATCACCGCAAAGATCCACCTTGCAAGCTCCAGCCGACTTTGCTCGGAGTACATCGTGATCAAAGAATTCGCGGTCGATAATTCCCACTCGAGCCCCCGGCGAAGAACCCAGCCATGAATCTCCAGCCCGAGCTTTTTCTTCCGCCGGGAAAATGAGGATGACATAGCCGAGATTGTAATGGAGTCGAGTTGCGAACCAGCGCGAACCATTCCCCTGCAGATGTCGAGCGCTTCGTGTGGCAGCCCATGGCGGATGTAACCCACGAGCATCGAGTTCCAGGAAACAGAGTCTCGGCTTGTCATATTGTCGAACACCTTGCGCGCTTTCTGGATGTCGCCGCACTTGGAGTACATGTCGACGAGAGCGTTCAGCACGAAGGCGTCGTTGCCGAACCCGGAGCGAACCAAGTGGCGATGGACGGCCTCACCGTGGCGAATCGACCCGATGCCGGCGCACGCCTTGAGGACCCGGGGAAAGGTGTACTCATCGGGTTCGACGCCCTCTTCCTCCATCTGGTGGTAGAGAGCCATGGCGTCCTCGTGGATGCCCAGCTCGACGTAGCCCGAGAGGAGAGAGTTCCATGGGAAAGCGTGGGTTTTGTTTCTTTGCGGCATTTGATCGAAGACGCGGTGGGCCTTCTCGATCTGGCCGCAGGCAGCGTAAAAGCGGACGAGCTTGGAGGAGAGGGAGGCGCTGCGGCGAAGGACGGCGGCGGGGATAAGGCGGTGGAGGCGAGCGCCCTGGCTGAGGGAGCGCATTTGGGTGCATGTCTCGAGGAGGGAGGAGGAGAGGGAGGGGTCGAAGGGGACGCCGCGGTCGAGGGCGACCTCCAGGTCGGTCAGTAGGCGGTCGAGGGCTTCGGTGCGGGTGACGGGGGGAGGTGGGGGAAGGGGAAAAAGCTGAGGCGCCGGCGAAGTTGATGCCGATCTGGATTGGTAGAGGCGCTGCGGCAGGATTTGGTTGTATTTTCTTCCCCATCTGCTTTTCTTCCTCTTGCGGCCGCCGCAGTTGATGGATGCTACGCCATTAGCGATGATTAAAGAAGTAGAAGAAGAAGAAGAGAGAAAAATGGCCATGTCGATTGCTTGAACACGGACATTTGATACCGTCCATTAAATAATTTCACGAATACAAAAAAAAAATGGTATTATTTAGATCGATTTTGAGACAATTTTGACATCACATGATGTTAATTTTCAGTCCGATTAACACTGACTAATTAATGCTATAATAGATTTATAAAATCAAAGGGCGTTGTTTTTTACCGCCAGCCTTATAAAATGAAAATCTATTCTCATTGTTACCATATCTCCGGTCTAAATCGAACATATTATAATAATTATAAAATTATAATTATTATATAATTATTATAACTATCATTTTATAGCTATTACAATTATATTACTATATAATTATAGTAATTATAATTTTATAACTATTATTGTATGAAAAAAAAATTAAGACTAATAATTATTCAGCACATTCGAAAAGAATTTAAATGATATTTTTTAATCTAAAATCGGGCCATTATAAATTCTATCCATAATCAATTATAAATTTCTGAATGAATTTTGATTTAATATATTATATGTCGTGTGATTCAATCCGAATCAAAAATAATATCTCTCAAAATTTAAGATTTAATATTCTTTTTTAATAGCTATAAAACTATAATTGTTATAATTGCATCACAGTTATAAAATTGTAGTTGCTATTATATGAATTTTAAATTTTGAAAGATTATAATTTTTAATTTGAGTTAAATTATAGAATATATAATATATCAAATTTCGTTTAGAAATCTACAATAAAGAATCTATAATATTTAATTTTAAGTTAAAAAATATTATTTAAAATTTTGTCAGAGACTTTAAATAATTTGTCTTTAAAAAAAATTATATCGTAACAGTTATAATTATGATTTTAAATACAAATAAAATAATAATAAAAATAATATTGAACCACCGTTGTATTATTTTACAGAAGTAGACCCATTTTAGTAAAACATTAATATAGAACGTTCTTTGATGATTCATTAAAACAGATGTCCTTTATACTTTTGCCTAATTTTGGTTAGATAGTATGAAATTATTTATTATTTTTAAAAAATTCTAATAAATTTGTTTAAAATGCTTGAATTTCATGGGATAATTTATAATTATAATTTGTTATTTTATTTAGGACCGTAAATGAATGAAACGTTCGTGAACAAGCTTAGTATTCTGTTTGATAAGAGTTTGTTTATGTTCGTTCAATATACATAAGATCAATTAAACAAACAAGCTTGAACAACTCATTAAACTAAACTAACAAGCTTGAACACATATGTATGTTCAGCTCGTTAATGTTCGTGATTAACGTTCGTGAACAATCATATTCATTAATAAAACTCTTATCAACCTGCTAAATAAATAAAATAAAATAAACAAATAAATTTGAATTATCAAACTTAATAACCAATCAAACAATTAAAAAATTTCAAACAATAAATAAGCTTGAATTTAAAGCTCGATAATATCTAAACGAACTAAACTCAAGCCAAGCTTGAAGTGAGAACTTGATAACATCTAAACGAACCAAGCTCGAGCCAAGCTTCAAACAAACTCAAGCTCATAAAAAATAAACCAAGCCAAACTTGAACAATCATTTCAAAAATTTGATTTATTTTAGGCTCGACTTGACTTGATTACCTTATGAAATAAATTTGAACATCCTAAAATTTAGCTTGGTTTGAGTCCTAATTTTATTATGCAAATTGTGTAATATTAAATTGGTTTTGGTCTTTGGAAAGAAACGACCATCGATACAGTGGACGGAAGGGAGGCGGCGGCCATGGAAGCGATGGGAGAGCTCGAGGCGTTGCAAACTCGCCTACTCCAGCGCATATCCGCGCTCGAGCTCTCTCTTCAGACCCAACCCCTCTCCATCTCTGACGATCGTGTTGCCGGCGACGGCGGAGGGACCACGGTGGCGCGCCTCTCGGCCATATTGAGGGCCCGCGGCGTAGACGATTTTATTTTCAAGCGCGTGCCCGCCGATTACTACGACAGGCCCCTTGAGGCTAGGAGGGACATCCTCGAAGCTGCCTCGGTCGAGCACCTCTGCAAGAGCATTGTGTTGGTATGTTTTCTCCTCTGTCTTTGTTTAGGCATTTCATCATAAAGATCTTGCCCGGTCGCACTGCGTCTCCGTCTCTTCCTCTAGTTGACTTAGTCTTATGTAATGCACATTTTAGACCTCACTATACTGATTCTTGTATTTCATCTTGATTTGGTGATGCCTTTGTGCGAGCAAATCTGTGTTTTGACATATTGTGGGTAATTGTTTGGCCGGCGTTACCATTTTTACCTAGATCTTCATAAATTAAATAATTTTCCCAACAAAGTCTCATACGCATAGAACGTTACGATGAATTTTCACTTTGTGATTATGTAATGATTTTAGGAAGAATTAGAGTTTCATGCACCTACAGAGGCAATTATGAGTGAAGGACAATTGGGGGCGAGCGTTTCGCCTTTTGCCACAATGAGTGAAGGACAATTTTGGAGAGTTGCAAGGACGCCTTTTTGATGGTTACATAGATGTCAGTCCTGACATTCTTCCTAGATAGAGTGTGTGACCTTCACTAACTGGTTAGTTGAATAGACCAATTTGTTGACCCTATGAACTCTACTCCTAAAAAAAAATGTTTGAGCTAATACTGTTTGTCTAGAGAGTGAATTAAGTTGAAGTAGCATTTAAATTCATGCTTCTAGAAAGTGTCTAAGGAGCATTTTTAAGATCACAACTCTTCAATATTCATCAGCAGATATAGGCTTCATTAAAAATTCTTTTTCACTCTCTTTCATACGGATGCAAAGAGTCTTCCATGAGTTAAAGCCAATGTTGAAGTTATAAATTTGGATACTCAATCACATTTTAGCTGTTCATTGCTAAAATATGGCCTTTTACTAGCTTCGGTGTGTTGGGATGCTTAAGTAATAACATGAGAATATTCAATTGTTCTTTAGGTGAATACCCAAGCTCCTGCTAATATTACTGACTGCAGCAATCCCAACAATTCAAAATACTATGTTGTTGTAATTCAGGTAATTTTACATTTCATCAATATGGTAATTGACATTTTCTCTTACTATTCTGTCTTAAATAGATTACTCACTTTGTTGCAGTATGCTGCTCGACTTAATGCTGAAAATATAAAGAATTTTCTTTACAATCTCAATGAGAATAAGGTTCCAAAGAAGAAGTTCAACAGTGAGTTTTAATTTACTTACATAATACCTGCTTGATGTACAGGCTGATTAGATGCACATGATCAAGTGATTCTCACTGTTTTCCTGATTAATTGTACCACCATAGTAATTAAATCCTGCGCAGTTCCTATCTTTATATTAGTTATGGTGCAAAATGATAGATGAAGCTACCTTTCTTTTCTTGAACTAGATATGAAGCTACAAGAATTTTGAACTTTTGTTTGTAAGCAGCAAAACATTGGAAAATTGCTCATAATGCTTAGCATGGAATGAAACATGAGAAATTTCGTTGGAAAATGGTGATAATATATTTTGCAGGTTACCACTGAGAAAGTATTTGTATTAGAAAATTGAAAATTGTAGAAATTGCAGATTCTGGTTCATTTTGCGACTAGAATAACTGCATCTGAACATTACTCAATGTGCCCTCCATGGTTACTCCTCGCACTTGACTATTATTTTCCTTGAATTCTGATAGGGTATACATGAAAATTTGTCTAGCTTCAATATGTTAAGGATGAGGAAAGTTTGTTTTAAATCTCTTGAGTAGCTTCAGAGACTAGTAAACTAGTACTGGTCTTGCAATGTGAATTTTTCATTGTTATTCCAAATCATTTCTCATCAAAGCTTGATCAGATATAGAAAAGATTTTTGCAGCAAAGTAATTTAATGATGTAAACATATAAACAGAATGGAATTGAGTATGCAGCAGAATGGAAATAATGAAAAACAAAGAAAGAACACACTTTTCTTTACTTAGTTAGGAGCCTAGCCGACTCCTACTGCAAGATCCACGGCCCTTTGGACCGTATTCGATGGGTAATCACTAAATATCTTCTCCGAATAACTTTCGGAGAAGAGTTCGGTTACAAAGATGAATATAGAGAGTAATAACAAGTTTATCCTACTATAATGAACAATACCAAGATTACCAACACAAAGTAAAGAGGCAGCTTGAGCACAGCGTATTGGAGATGACCTTGGCTTTTGGGTTGCACAGCACGAAGTAGGTTTGAGAGTCAGAGTTTGAATGCACAGAATTTAATCTCTAGCTTATGTCCTCAAGGCTTCTTTTATAGCCAAACCCCAATTGATCAGATCCCACTAATCAAGGCTTGGATTTCGAAATCGGATATGATCCGACTGATCCTTTTGATCCATCGACGGAACCATGTGAATCTGCACAGGTGCACATCCAGCTTCACGATCTGATCCACCGCGTAATCAGCTTGATCCATCGACTAATCCGCTTTATCCATCGACAAAAGCCAAGCTATCCTTTTCGCTGGATCTGGCTGATCTGGCTAACCGCGTCCGATCTCCGTGAAATCTGCTGATCTGTCGATTGAACAAACCTATCCGTCGACGGAACCCTTTTTACCCTCTGATTCGATCTGATCTAATCTTGGATAAATCTCTTATCTGTCGATTAATCACCTTGATCCGTCAATGGAACCACTCAGTTCCTGCAAGATAGTATTAGCACATATATAATATTTATCCTACAAAATAGAGTTAGTACAGATATAATATTTATGCATGAAATGTATGTTTAAGATCAAGTATGAACTTGACTTGAATCTTAGTCTAATTAAGGCTTTGATCTCCAAGTTGGTTCTTAGTCTAATCTAGGTTTTGATTTCCAAGTTAGTTCAAAATCTGATTAATGCCTAATTCCTTATTGGGATACATCAAGCATAGTACTACAAACTGGAAACTTCGTTTTGGTCACACTTGCTTGGAGTTCACTCCTTCGAGACTTTTCACTATCTAAGGTTCACTCCCTTAGGATTTTCCTCTTACTTGGAGTTCATTCCTCCAAGACTTTTCACTACCTAAGGTTCACTCCCTTAGGATTTTTCTCTTGCTTGGAGTGCACTCCTCCAAGACTTCTCACCACTTAAGGTTCACTCCTTTAGATTTTTCTCTTGCTTGGAGTGCACTCCTCTAAGACTTTTTACTATTTACGGTTCACTCTCTTAGGATTTTCCTCTTGCCAAACATCCGGTCAACCTTGATCTGCTTGGATTTCTCACTTGATCAATTAAACATATTGTCAAACAAACATCAAAATCCCGAAGGTCGATTGCACCACCATGCATGATGTGTTAAATTAAGGATAAGGTAAGATACACATTCAAGTAAATAAAGCCAACGTGAGAAATTTTGCTTGTGAGGCCAAAATACACAGAGTATGTACTTTCTGACCTTTTCTGATGATAAATAATAATCAAGGGTCATGATGCATATCTGCCTAAGCTAGAGAAAAAAATTATGCAGACTGTTGATATGTTGGACGTTTGTATGAAGTAGCAGATGGACACGACTATGACAACCTGTCTACTTAACGTTGCATCTTTCTCATTTTAATACATTTCCAGTTTATTTGCAACATCTTGGAGTAGTTTATGATATTAAGTAGAATACAGGATTTCTTATTTTAACTTTAACGAAGTTCATATCACTTTCAGGTAATGTTGGTTGGACTATCTAAAAGAAATGTTTTTTGTTCTTTTAGAAATTTATTGGCCCAACATTCATTTGCCTATACAATTTTTCTATGTAGAGAAAATTTCTTGATGAAATTATGTTATATTGATTTTTATAATAATTTATTAAGTTCATTGGATTAACTGTCCAAGCTTTGGGCATTGATAAAACTACAGCATCCTTGTTAAGTAAATACAACTAATGTGTACTTCTAGTAATTAAATATCCTGTTTCAGTATGTACTCTGAGAATTGAACAAATTATTTATGGAGTGACAAGTTAATGATATTTGAAGGAAGCACTTTGTTCTACCAGGTCTTTCTTTTTCCAATCATTCAATTGATGCTTATAATGAAAGAATGGTTTTGTGATAGCATCTTTATGTTAACTTAGAAAGGAAATTGTATTCATGTTCTAACAATTAACGTTGTAAGTCGCTCAGTTTTAGCAAAGTGCTTGTAGCATTACACAAAAGCTGATTTTTTAGAAATCATTTAAAATCGCTATCTAGTGTGCCCTTTCTTTTTTATTTGTAGCTAGTTTGTATGGTTTAGCAAACTGTCCTAAAGTGTAGAGTTAAACGTCATGCTTGTTTATGAGGCTGCCCAGATGACAAAGATCTTTTTGGCTATTCCTTGTTTAGTGAGGCTAGCACCAGAAGAGGAATCACTGAAACTTACTGGCTTTGCTCATAATGCAGTAACATGCATTGGCATGGAAACAGACATCCCGGTAATTTATATTCTTCTATGATTTCTGGTTCCGTATTTGTTTGTTTGTGAGCTAACAGTTAGCTACTGTACGAGGTGATAACTATTGTTGTTATTTATATGTATGCCTTAATGAAATAATAGTTCTATAGATGCTTCTCTGACCTTTTCTTTTGCGCTTTCAATTTTTGATTGCCACACAATATTAGGATAGGCATTCTGAGTTCAACTGAAAAATCTCAAATTTGGGTGAAATATAACATTAACCTTTCTTGAATGGCACATGCAAGAAGGTAGGGAAGTAAGCATGAAAAATCATAGTCGATATTTAATTATCATATATTGCTATATTTTCCTGCAGCTTTTGTCCCTTTTTTTTTTTTACTACTATGCATATTGGCAAAACTAGGGTTCTATTGCATTCATATACCATAAGAAAAATATAAAATGTGTACTCTGGAAATATTCTAGTAGTTGTCAGCATGTTTCCCGCTTAAGCATCATAATTTCAGATGAGACGGCGCCGGTTTTCATTCACCATCTTGCGACTTTGATTTGCAATCTTAGTTCTTTTGGTATATGTTTGTTTCTTTTTTGTGTGACAAATTCAATGGAGTCCTTTTAGTTGAGATTCATGATGAGCTTTACTTCAGGTAATACTCGACGAAGCAATTACAAAGTTGAAGCCAAATTTCTTCTGGTTAGGAGGTGGAGAAGTCGATCTCAAGCTTGGGATCAGGACCTCACAATTTATTAACGCCGTCAAGCCCTTCATCGTCAATTGTAGTTCTTGATGCTCTCTAAAAGAATCCGATAGTTGTGGCGGAAAACCACCACCATGGCAAATCCATCTATTTTCTGCTGGATCTGCAATGGAGATCGTTGCTTCTTTTATTGCCACCAGTTTATTTAATGTTCTTCCCCAAATGGCATATTTTTCAGTACTTGTTTCTAGCGAAGGAAGAATCTTTTCATTCATGCCTTTTTTGGGTCTAAATCTTTTCATGTCTTTTGTTGGGTCAACATTTATTCTGATAGTGTCCTCCATTAAAATCATTTGTAATAGCAATTAAACGAGAGGATTGGGGGTTAAATTTGCCTGAAGGATTAACATTATGGCTAGTGGATGGAAGATGTCTTTTGCGTTCTTGCACCTCAATTGAACAATGAATGAATGTCTTGCACACAATTTATGGTGTTCATTGCAATAACACATTGTGAGTTAACTTCAAGCTATAAAGAGGCAAGCAAAATAAAGAAATTATTGTAGCAAAGTTCATGTCGATAGCACTTTTGATTACCTATATCAATATACAAAGCTTGATAGTTACCATAGATTTGCACTACAAATTCACTCGGGTTAATCATTGTACAAGAAGATTATTCACAGTGATGTTGATGTTGTTGGTTCTCAGTAAATCCTGAAAACAGGATAAATTTTTTTAAAGAACATCCAGTTTGACTAGGAATTGGATCCACAAAAAGGACACTGAACATACCTGCACAATTAGTTCGTCGGGAACATGTGGTAATACCTCGTGCACTCTATCTACCATAGCGAGTAACTCCGACATATTACTGTTAACAGGGGATGTGATGTTCCTGATTCGTAAACCAGCTGCATTTTTGTTCAGCCTTAGGGAGGAAGATGGAGGGAAAGTAGGAAACATGGTATGAGAATGCCACTGATTCCAAGAATCAGGTAGAGAACCATGAGAAAAGTTTTCACTGACAGATGCAAGCTGCCTCATCATCATCTGAATCCCACCAAATGCTACTGATGTTACTGAACTTGATGAGCTAGCACCATCCATCCCTTGGTTCATCCATGGAGGGGTCAAACTAGGATCATATGCAGCACCTCTGGATAACAACAACAAAAAAGAAGAATAGTGCATTTCAATATATATTGGAATAACAAAATTTGCACTACTATTACTACATTCTATGCCTGAGGAGTTGATTTCAATATATGACTAGCAAATAATAGTTTTTACAGAAAGGACAAAAGTTCTGCTAAAGAATGGGTTAGAAATGATAAATATCAGAACATGGAACCAATATATCTCTAATTAGTAACGACTATCAAATAAATCCATCTAATGATTAGACATGTCAGTCATGGACAGTTGGAAGAAAGTGATACCCATTAGACAATGCCAAGTATGATGATGCAATAATAAGTTAGCAGAGCTCTGCCATATGATTCAAGAAAACTACTGGCAGCAACCAAACAAAATAATCTTGCAGTTACAGTTGAAACAAGAGTATAACGATTGGTTTTTCCAAGGTAACAATTGTAAAACAAGAGTATAACGTAGAAAAATAACCTCCAGACTGTATTAGGAGCGTTCTGTGGTGGGTTTGGAGGTGATCCAAAGGGTAGTGCATGACCATCTATAGCATTTCCAGAAGCTGACATTGTGCCTTCTTGAGCAATAGGAACAAATAACGGGCGCCGACATGTTGGGCAAGAGTAGACATTAGTCAAGCCCTGGTCCAGCCTGAGATGTTATTAAACTCCAAATGAGTATGATAAAGGCCATTGGTTTACATCTACTTAACAGAGTAGACCCATACAAATACCATGCATCTACAAAGTGGAAAGTACCGTACCTTCAACGGAAAAAAAAAGTGTGACCATGCCCTTTCAAGATACAACTTAAATACAACAAAGATCATGAATTATGGCAATGCTAAGTGGTAGGAAAAAAATCCATAATATGCAATTGTTGGTAGCTCAGAACTTGTTGCAATTGGCTTATAATACTAACTTAATTTCTAGATTCCTAGAGTCTTTGAGGCATTAGTTCAATTTTCAACTCATCTGTTCTGGTTTAAGTATGTATTTTCAACATCAAACTGACAAGACAATGACTAAAAAAATGGTTTAAAAGGCCAAGTTTCTCAATGGAAATACTACATCAATCTGTAAAACATTTATAGTAATATGTATTGAGAATTCAAACGGTACATTAGACTGTATTTTATGAAGATGGGATCGTCTAATTCATGAAGCATGATGAACCAGCAATGATGATATTTATGAACAATATTTAAGGCCATGTTAGAAGGGGAGCCTTGACGTAATGGTAAAGTTATTGTCGTGTGATCTAGAGTCGAGTTTCGGAAACAATCTCTTGCAAAGCAAGGTAAGACTGCGTAAAATAGATCCTTTTCCGGGACCCGCATTGATAGGAGCTTCGTGCACCGGACTGTCCCTTTATTTAAGGCCATGTTAAAAAATGATAAACAGAGTCAACAAATTTGGAAACAAACAGTTGCACACGTTTCAAAGAGTGTGCATTTCCTACAACTTTAATTTCTTTCAGCAAGCATCACTTAGGCCAGTGTTAAAAGCATCTGTCAATGAATCCAGCTGTTGGGTGGCATGGTTATAAATGCAGTAAGATGTTCTGTTATAATATATCACATCTTATTGGAACCAGAACCAAACACTACACGAAACATCTGGAACTCATTCTAACAACTCGATTGGTTTTGATGTCCCTGTTTAGACAATATATCCATATATTCCTAGAGAATCTCAGTCAGGCATACTTCTGCTCTTTCTAGACAATAGCAATGCAAACAATTTCTTGGGTAAATATTTAACCAATAAGGTAGAAAATGATCAACAGCAAGATAGAACCTAAGTCATACCAAGATCTCAAACACGCAAGATGGAATAGATGATTGCATGATAGTTTTTTCCCCCTCATCATCGGTCCCTGCATTTTTCTGATTAATCCTTTTGAACGAAAAAAATCTAAGAAACAGTTTCAAGAAACATTGGAACAACATACTCGGCATATTGCACATTCATCATCAACAGCACAGAGCTCCTCATATGTTGCATCAGGAAGTGCTGCATCAAGGGCAGTTAGTGCTGTCCTCAACTTAAGATATGTTCTAATTCGCTTTGCAATCACACTAATAAGAGCCTGTTCACCTCAGAATGAAGAAATATTTTAGAACCAGAATACAACTTCCACGGATACAGTTAGTTCAAATTATATAAAAGGAATTCTGAAATGCTAGTTTACCACTTACATGCAAATAATGAAAAAGAAGAACATCTACTAGATGAAATGCCAAGCCATGAAGCCACCAGGCCATAAAATAATGGCCTAGTGCCATTAGCAATGTCATCATATCTAGAGTGAAACCACAATGACTAATGAGAATACCCTTCCATTCAGACAGAGAACCTGCAATAAGAGTACAATTAGATTTATGTTGTTTTGTCATTTCAGGAATTGTACATCACCCTGGTATAAAACATAAAAACAATGATAAAAAACTTTAGAAAATCCTAGCCCAAAAATGTAATATACCAAATGAACCATCGATAACATAACAAGTTTTAAATTAGAATTTTTGGTGATCTGATGAACTTAATGGCTTCTCATTACAAGTTATGCAAGCATCAAAGTAAAAGTCAACTAATCAAGCAGGAGGAATAGGATTTGAGATTCATGCAAATAATATCAATCATTTCATGGCCTTCATTTACCTGCTGCCCTTTTCAAATATTCTGCTGTTTTCTGAATATCAGAGTCTAAGCTGACTTTTTCATTTGAGTGTTGTTGATAAAATCTCAATTAACAGAAATCCATGTATTATCATAATAGCCTACAAAGACAAGAAACATCAGATGAAGAGTAATAAAGGATGATTTTTTTTCCTTTTGGTATCTTAAGCATTTCCATAAGGTTGTTTGAGTTAAACATATAAACTTTCTTTTAAAATGCTCTCAAATGTTGAATAGTCCAATCAAATGACTATTGCATCAGCTTTAAGTGTTTCTTTATGAATCTAGAGAACATGAAACCAGTTATGTTGGTTATCCTGGCATAAACCATAAAACATTATCCTATTTCATGTGCATGAAGAGAAACTTGACACAAAACATGGCTAGAGATGATCACATGTAATGTATCACACAAAACAACAGCAGAAACAAGCTAGAATTGTAGGAATTGCACAACACCATACAAAGCTTCATCCTGAAAAGTCCAAAAATCAAAGGGTCTAGTAAAATTTAGAAAAATAGGTCCTGATTATGAAAATATGTTTTGCCCATTCCTTTCAACCAATAGGTGACCAAACCAAAAAAAAAACCATATCCTATGAAAATTTTCTATTACTTTATTCAAAAGAGAAACATGAGAGAGATAAAAGTTATTAAATGCAAAATTCTTACACATATATTTAAAGTTTAAAACCTTGGAGGAACAAGATGTTTCCCTTAGTACATTACTATAATCATTTCAAAAAGCAAATGGATGGTCATAGAAATAAATGATAACCATGACTGAAAGAAGTAAATTTGGAATTTCTATCAAAATATTGTCTAAACTGCCTAAGTTAGAAAAAAATATTATTGACTATCAGATACCTTTAGTCACTAAATGGGGGAAAAAATAGAATTCAAAACAGAAGTTTTATGAGTATTGAACTGCATTTTCGCCCCTAATGACTATGCCAAGAAAAATTATTAAATCAAATCTACAAAAAGAACTAGCAAGAGGGCAGAGTAAACATGGAAGTGGTTCAAAGGAGTCACAGAAGGAGATACTTTAATTTTTCAAGCCGATCTGTTGCTATTGATTGAAAAATCTGAGAACCAAAAGCATAATGTTCCTGTTAGTTAAAAATTGATAGTGCAATTATAGGAAATACAAGAAGGATATCCTCTTAGTTACCTTAAGGGAACAAAGAAATATCAACCAAGAGGACCATAACATCAAATGAGAAATCTTAGGTGGCACAGCCAGTGGAAGAAAAATTTCCTATTTTCAGACCAAATACATTATGATTTACGTTGGTAATATGAGATAGCAATCTGATTAGTCATAGTTTGAATCATCACTAATCATCTATGTTCTTAATATCATAAACCAAATGGTATGGTGTAAATTGGATAAGCTTTTTAGCTATTGAAGAGTAATTAATCAATTTTTCATCACCACTAGCTTTATCTAGCTCTTTCACATCAATGGTATGGTGTAAATTGGATAAGTACACTAATTACTGACGCTTTGACACAGAAGACAACCTGAAGTGTTTTACAGAAGAGTTGGATTGGTCTTAGGTTTTCCTGATTCGCTGACACACAAGACAACCTGAAGTAGTGTTTTGGTCTTAGGTTCAATTGGTACATCAAGAGGCATACTACCATAACAACAGAGAACATGATAATTTATCAGATTTTCATCTGAATTTATGAACTCATTTATCTTGGTTGGTTACTGTTTAAAACTCCAATTTTGAGTTTATAGGTACTATTTTCATGTATGACAACCAAAATTCCAAATGTTGCCTTGGTGAAGTTGATGAACTAGGCAAGTAGTATTATTCTTGTGGTGAGAAAGGATTAGTGTTCAAAGGAATAAGGATAAATATCAGGAACGATACATGCATAATACAAAAAATCAATGAACCATTATATAATTGAAAAAAAATGTCCCCAAAAAGTGTGCCAAACATTCATGTCCACATGCAACTAAGCTAGAGAAATTAAGACAAAACAATGAAAACATTTTCACATTTTTAAGTAATCCCTTTGAAATTGTAAATAAATAATAAAATTCTCAAAGATTTATTTAGATTAGTATCCAAAGGAAATGAAGATGCCACATCCTTAAGCTAAAGATGAATAAACATAAAAACTGAATTAAGATAGTATTATCTTTTATTGGCTATTTGCAAGCGATTTAACAAGATTTAAATCTTTGAGTTCTGACACTTGGTAAAGAAGTCAGGTCAAGTTGGCAAACATCAAAAGATGCCAGAAGATTGTGATAATTTAAGAAGGTGATAAGAATATGAAATCATGATGATCCATTGTTATAACCTTAAACCTAGAGATAAATATTTGTTAAGAGAATCAAGTGTATGATTGATATCAAGAGTATGCTACAAGACATTGTTATGATAAATATTTATAGTCATCACCTTTGAAAACTCCGACATTGATTTGGTACAAGTGAAATGACTCATATGTTACAAGAGCAATCTTTGGTGATCCATGGAATCAATATTGTAATTGTTGTGTGGTGTTATTATGAAGAATGAACATACAATCTTTTTGAGTATATATATTGAGAGAGGTGACCAAAATAGAGATTTTCTCTTGTTTTTGAATGGGGAGTCAATCTGAGTGAAGTTTCATGCGGAGGCTAAAGAGAGCTGTGGGTTAATGGTGAGATGACTTCCATCCCAATGGATAGAATGATTTCCTTATATGATAACCTAATCCGTAATGATCAAGACATGGCTTTACTAGGGGATATTTACACTGTGAAAGATCGAAAAAGACAAGTGACCACGATTCCCAAATCAAAAAGTACTAAGACTAGCTTTTGGTTAAGTGATAACCCTCCAAACACAAAAATTTGAGCTATACAAATGTGACAAAGTGTGCTGGGTGACATAAGATTGAAAGTGGTCGCCCTTGAGGGAATTAAGATTATCCTGAAAGATCTCAAAAGTGGTTGAAGGCGGAGTTCGTTATTCAAAAAAAAATTATAAGCATTTTCTAGTTGGCCATTAAGTGAACTCTTTCCTTTGCTTCAACTATCTATTTCTGAGATGACTATCTTACATAGAAGAGACCGCTCTTTTATTTAGTGGTCATCCCACCAGATTATTCAAGTTGTACAACTGTCAAAAAAAATGGACAATCTTGATTGATGGTATTGTGAAATTGTGGAGCGGGTGGTGAAAGAAGCGTCAAGAAACCTAGTGGTAGGGATGCTTCTTTGAAATCCAATCAAGCTAATAATAGAAAAACAAAATCTTTAGCTGATATGTGGAAAAATCTAGGTATGAGAACTACGTAGATAGATTGGCTTATTTTGTGTAGTAGTACTTTCCTGAATAGTTGTTGTGTTAGAATGGACGCACCCTCCGCTAAAAAGGAGGTCAAAAGGTGATATATGTAAGGTGGGATGATTTTCTTAGACTTAATCTCGATAGCTAATTCACTTTCTCAATCCAATGCTTAATCTTTCTCGATTGGTGCACAAATCTTCAAGTTGTTCTCAATAGATCTTGTGAGACACAAATCCTCAATGAAGTATTGCATTTTTCTAGCTTCTAAGAAAGAGAAAGACAAGTGGGATTATTTGCAAAAGAAACATGCAAAAAAAACACCCTTTTGGATTATGGATGGGTAAAGCTTCTTGTTCAGCAGATAGATATGGAATCCCTACCTATGCAAAGTTAATGTGGTTCCATTTAGTATAGTCAACTAGGAAGAACTAGCTAGGCAAGTCATATTGGGAATGCTTTTTACACATCTTCCTTGATTACAAGGCCCAGTTTAATTAGAGGTGACCAAGGAAGAGAGAACATGAAAATTTTCCAAAAAATGTTAGAGGGGTAGTATTATAAAATATTCAAATATTAGTGGTATTTGTTGGTGAAGTGTTGTTGGCCCTCCATAGCACAACAAGAGAAGCATTTTATGGTAAGGCCAAAGCAGGATTTGAACATTTGGTCTTGGCCCTCTCTTTGTGCATCAAATAAGTCATGTAGTAGATCCATTTAGTGATTGTTCAATGGCATGCCAAGACCCACCCACACTTCTCGGATTTACCTGGTGGTTGGTCTGTGGGGTGAGACAATTCCTCCGGGATTAGTCGGATTGCAAGAGCCGGATAAATTAACAAAAAAAAATGACATGCAAGTTAATTAATGTAGTAGTCGAGCAATATAATTGAATGAGCAACAACATATATATAGAACTTCAAAGCTTGTTTGACCACTGACATCTCAATTATGGACAGACATGCCTATGAGTGGAATCAAAAAATGATAGTGAAAAAGTGCTATCTCAAATGCACAATTCCTTTTGTCTTTATTTAACTAGTTAGGGATAATGATATACAATTGTGATGTATCTTTCCCCTTTTTAAATGATATTGGGATTTGATAAGATCTCATTGATTCTTCTAAATAAAGCAAGATGGGAAGTTTAAGGAGAAAGAGTAATCAAACCAACCTGATTTATGATAGTTGTTGTATCTTATGCCAAGGCTAGAGATTAGCTGCCTAACTGCTCTCAACTAGATGACATCAATAATTATCTTGCATCCTCATCAACAGTGAGATATACGTCAAAATCCAAATAAGTTTGGTCACCTACTCAGTGGTAGCATGGAGACTAAGTGACTGAGTCGTAGCCTCTTGAATCCTATGCAACTATGAAGAGTTTTCAACTTCTGGAGGTGGAATAAATTGCACTAGCAGTAGAGTGTCATAATAGAAACATAGGTGAATGAGTCAAGTGGTTAACTGGACTTCATGTCCCATCGAAAGGTCTAACTTTGGGCATGAATAGTTCGGCTTCTAGGGCAAATCATCTTGAGTTGCTGGATATGCTTTTCAATAAGATAAAGGTCTATCCCGCCTGTTATTGTTACTCTTCCAAGGAACGCAATTGACTTTGTCTTTCTATCCATAGATCTTATTCTCTAGGTACTAAAAGATAGGACTAGTAGTAGACTGAAAGAAGCAACAAGAAGAGAGTTTTACAACATCTAATTTAGCCTTCAGCTTGATAACAATAGAAAGGGAACACTACACTATCTTAGGATAGAAATAATTAAGATAGAGAGAGTTTACTAGTCAGATACTGTGACAGTAGAATAACTTCCTACTCCGATAGGAAAGGTATTTTACACTCCTCAAGAAGAATATTAGGCAAGAGTGGTTGACCATATTCCTTCTAGTATTGGAAGCAGGAAAGAAGGCTTGTACGAAGGGATAGAAGGGGATGAATTATAACTAGTTTTACACATATAGGACGGTTTCCACTAATCATTTCTCAGTCTAGAAATAGGCACTTTCATAGCTTATTCCTATTAGCTAAGAGGGAGCTCCCCATCCCATGAAGTCAATAGTTGTAACCCCTCTCAGTGTTTGTGTGAGTGCGATGATAAAATACAATAGGGGATGAGTGAATTGAGCAAAGAACCTCCCCCCTACCTTAGCCCATAGGTCTAGCTTCAATCAATGTTCCAATGATTATGTTGGATACATATTTCGTTGATTGAATAATAGTGTTTGACCTGATTTATTGTACATCTATCTCTATTTTATTTTAATTTGGGAGTTTATTTTAGAAGATATTCTATGCAACTATTGATTTTAAGCTAGGTAACATTGACATCGATATTGACATATCATTATCATATTTGAACCTTGGGGACTCTCTGCTTAAGTTTGGTTGGGATTTTCAAAGGAAATTAACATCACTTGATGCCTTATGGTAATGATACATAAATTGTTTGTGCACTCATATTTTTTGATGGGCACTACTAACCTTTCATTGTATACCTTGAAAGGGTCTTATCCGGGAAGACAACCATTTGACTACTCTGGTTGGAAGGATTGCTTTTTGTCATCTGTCTTTCCCTTCTCTTAGCAAAGTAGGTTCAAGTCAAATTGCTACAAGTTGGGTTAGGAACTGCACCGCTTCCCCTGTAGTCATCAGCTCATTCATGACAGATCCAACCGGGTCTTCATAATCTAGAGTAAAAGGATTCGAACATTTGCATGCCGGTACCAAAATTCTAAAGACGAGAGTTGGTGAGCTAAATCTGCTCGAGCTTGCTTGATCCCATTGTCACGATGGAATGTTGAATGTGTGTTAGAGGTGAAAAGGAAGGCAAGCCTTTTTAAATTAAATTCACTTCAAGTAGAAAGAGCTAAACGCAGAGTGTATGCTTTCTTGCATCTTAGCAATCTGGCAATTTGCTCTTGCATCTACTTGCTACCACAGGATCACTTGATGAGGGCGCACTGCTAACCCCTATTAGAAAGGCATTGGACTGGGTTGACTGAATGCTTTCTTGTTCCTCCTACTATATGTTTTTGATTGGATTGCCAAGAAAATTGAAAATCTAAAAATTAAAGTTTTACATGTAGGTATTATGATCGCATACGAAAGTGACATTTGATGTGATGTAGTGTACACTTTTGGTCTTGATTAATCACTGGTTAGATAAGATTGAAGTTCTATGATTGTGGAAACTAACCCGCTTCACTTTATATCTCTTCACAAACAGTACATTTCAGTGGAATTTGATTGCTCTAAAGTTCTAGTCTCTATAACCACTGCTCGCCTATTGATTTGGTTGTTGAAATTGGAACTTGGATACTACAAGCTATTTTGAAACTAGTCGTAAATTGAACTTATGGAAGCGCAAGATTCTTGAGACCTATTGATTGAAGTTCTTATTTTATTTCTATTTATAGGTAAAGAGAGTAAGGGTCTAGATCAAGCTCATGGAAGCGCAAGATTCTTGAGAGGTAGTTCTGACCAAAGAAAATCAAAGGATAACAGGGAGATATAATTTATAGCCCTCATTGGCTGAAGCAAGGGTTAGGATAAAAGACTCACTACTAAGACACTACATATGGTAAAATTAAACCATGAAGAGGGAAGGAAAGGTAGATACATTCTT
This sequence comes from Hedychium gardnerianum, assembly GCA_038050645.1. Taxonomy (NCBI): domain Eukaryota; kingdom Viridiplantae; phylum Streptophyta; class Magnoliopsida; order Zingiberales; family Zingiberaceae; genus Hedychium; species Hedychium gardnerianum. The sequence goes on from JBBUKS010000035.1 coordinate 6,173,483, forward strand.
TATAGAATTATTTTCTAAGTATGACTTTCTTACTATGTCAAATGCATCTTTAGTATTAATGAAGCAATGACTAGGCATGAGGAGACCTATTTCTACTAAATGATCGTGATTGCTAATGTTTCCTCTTGGAGAAGGTCCATTGTGTACAGTAACATTTCTTTATCTTTTTTTATTTAACTCATATAAAATTGGTTGGAGATGTGGGAACTTAAGATAATGTTGTTGGTAAGGATAATAGATATCTCTAGTTAACTACCACACATCTGATTTCTGGATGATTTAATTTCTTCTTTTGCGATAACATGAAAACCATGGGTAACCTCATGTTAGTTCTCATATAGAACTTTTATGGGAAACTTAAAGTTGTTTTGGTAATTTATGTGTTTGGATTTCATAATACTAAGTGTCAAATGTTCTGCCTATTAGAAATTTTTTGTTAACCTATGGATACAAGTGAGTTTTGACCATTGTTTTTTTTAAATTATTTTTCAGGTTAATTCCTACCACTTTTTCTTATCAACTTGTAGAATATAAGAGCTGTGATGTCAAGGTTATCTTTTATTTATTTGGGATTTTCGCCCCTTTTCTATCTCTCTTAAGATTTGTTCATTATAGTCCAAGTGATATGGGTGCAAGGAGGTGGAAAGGGACCAGGTAAGTTTGACTATTTTACATAACTTTTTCTTTTACATTTTTTTTTATTCCTCGAGCAAAGATAAAAGGATGAAATTTTAACGATCATTCCTGGCTGCAGTAATATATGTTTTAAAAAATACGCCAAATTTGGTGATGTTAACAGAATATTGCCTTGCACAGGTCATGGGGACAGCACTGTTATAAACTAAGTTCTGCCCCTTCAATGGCAAGCTGAGTTACTTTATTCTTGAATTATTATTTTCCTTAAAATGTGTTTTATTTTTGAACTATATTTTTTCTGGAATTCATGAACCGGTTCCTATGTGAATGCCTTGTAATAACACCTCTTCTAAGTTTACCTTTATTTCCTAAAGCATTACCGTATCACATCAGTAATTTATTGCCAAGTCTACTATTATTCCCTTTGAAAGTCAATTGACTCCCCTTGTATATGTCCCCTAACATTGCAAGAAAAAAAATTAAGTTATACAAGAACGATAAAATTGCTTGTTAAGAGAAAATCAAGACCAAAAACAAATTAATAATCCAACAACAATTACTTTATGATTGCCTCTCTTGCTACTTTAATCCCCCTCATGTTGTACTTGGTTCCTTCACATTTCACCACCACAGCTGAGCCATCTTCTTGAAGCACCACTTCTTTGCTTGGGAGGATAGGAACTTGCATAGATCCACCAAACCTTTTCCTACTCTGATTGAAGCTACACCATTGGGAGAAGTTGACTAAGGAATTAGGGAAATCCTCTTGTTAGACGAGGCTGGAGTGTTGGTGTGCAAGGCTTCCTGTCTGAATTAGTAGAATTGGTGGCAGCTACTGGTGGCTTTCTCGGGGCAGCTCTTGATCTTGTTTGGACTGTCCATGGCTCTCCTTCCCTTCCTCTTCCAATTTCCCATCTGGAACTGCAGGAGTATCTACATTGAGAGCAGTAGATGCAGTTGATACTGAACCTGAAATCAGACATTGCTGCTGCCTACTCTGTTCAGGCCGGTACTGTGTCAAAGTATCAGTATTGTATTCCTGTTCTGTAATGGGGAGATTTGATGCTGATAGCAGTTGGCATTGGGTTGCTTGATGTTGCTGAATACTTCCCACATACTGAAACAGGTTTATCAGTATCAGGCTGCTGCAGATCAGTGAGTGCCTTTCTTTGGCTTGTTTGTCCAAGAAGTGGGTTGGTGGCTAGCCCTTGTGTGTGCTCAGGCGGTATTGCCAATGCAGCAGTATCTTTTGCAATTGGGTTGCATCCTTTGGACTCCTGTATTTCTGATTGCTGAAACTGTTTCTCACCTGCATGCCAGAGATTGTATCAGTCACTAGGCATGCTGCAGTAGCTGCAGTTGTATCAGAATGCCTTGTAGGATCAGCTCTAGCTTTATTTAAAAGTTTCCTTCCGTTGTGATGACCTCCCTTGAGTATTTGTGGAACCTTTCTTAGAATCTGATTTTCAGGTCGCTGTATATCCTCATTTGATACTACCAGAGGTTGGGACAGTTCAAATTCGTTACTGTCCCCAGGTGGGCACATGTCCTTCCAGTTCCGACCATCTGCGCACACCAGGGTCAGTAAGTCATTCTCCACAAGATCTTCTAGCAGTGGTAGTGAAACGTTGATGTTGCAACCATTGTCTGTTTGCTGATGTGCAGCTGGCTGACTATTCTGTCCGGCTGTTCCCACTATCGCAGGACTCGTGCTGTCTCTTTCACTGGCCTCATCAGCCCTACCAGTCGTGTTCATCGTTTGGGGATTCCGGGAGGCGTCGCAGTGCTTGTATTGGTGTTATCCTAGGAGGTAGTCATGAGATAACTACAAGTGAAGGTGACTCGGGCTGTTGTATCTTTGATAATTTTTTTTTTTACAGCTTTCCTTCATTTATTCTTTTTACTAACTTCTTTCCTGGTAGGGGTGATACCACAATCTCTCTTGCTAAATAGTGACAATGATAATGTTAACTAAAAGAGACACATGACTCATCCTCAACTTCTCTTCTCATATCTTGATGCAAAACTCCCCATTTAAATCATTAGTCCTCATAATGGGTACAAGCTAAACTGAACCAAACACCTAGCATGGTCACCTTAAGGCACATTCCCCCAAAAGGAGTCGAGGCCGATAAAAAAAATACACATGCAATTTACATATTTGTCTTATGTTTAGGACAATCCTTTTGCTCTTCTCATTGGTAGATCTTGGCCATGTGATACAACTCAATACCGGGTAGTCATTCTCATACTCAATCCTCTTTGTCGACTGCAGTAGTGCTACGGAATATTGTGAACAGGGCAGCACGGTACTAGTAGTCCTACGGAATATTGTAGAAGTCTTACGGAATTTGTTAGTTTTAATGAAGGTTTCACCTTGTAGAAGAGATGGTTGTGGATGTTTTTTGTTGCACATTAATATGCTTGTGGTTTCTTACATGGATTGGTTTTGCAATGTTGCATGTTGTGTTAGTTATTAATCATAATACATGTATTGTTTGATTTTTTTTCCCTTGTGGTTCAACTTCTACTTGAGAAA
>JBBUKS010000035.1:6176757-6190540 GCA_038050645.1 Hedychium gardnerianum
CATGTACATCTGCTTGGTTGAGGTGGATATAAAACCTCATTTAAATGCCAATTATGCAGGCAATTTAATTTTTCTTCAGAAACTTTTATCTAGGGACGATAAGCTCCGTCAACCTACCCAAGCATTAGGATTATTTCGTTAGAAATACGAAGGCTTTGAATTGACCTTTGAAGTTCCTCCTGATCGTCCTCTCCTTCAGAGATGCTGAAGATGGCATTGCTCTGGGCTTCTCCCTCCTGTACAGATAGTATGTCATAGTCATCAGGGATATCGAGCCGCTCAAATATTGCGACTCTCTTCATGCTTCTTCTTTCATTGGGACATTCCCTGGCGAAATGCCCTTCTTATCCACACAGGTAACACTTGCACTTCTTGTTTCTCACCAGGTGTTTCCTTTTCTCGATCCTTACATGAGAATCATGTGGTTTACCTTTATAGGTTTTACTTCGCCTGATGCTCTCCCAACTGAAATCTCATCCAGGAGCAACAATATTATATCACCTGGTGCCAAAGTGAAATTGAGAGGCTACAGAAGGAGGTCGCTTACTATAAAAGCCAATATGAGGAACTACTTTTAGAAAAGAGCTAGGTCGGGATTTCATTGACCTAGATAAAGGCAAAGAACCAATAGAGGAAGATTTTATAACTGAAGCTGCGAATATGTTATATGAGGACACAACAAGAAGAATCAGCGCAGCACAACAAATTGAAGGCCCAAGACTAGTTAAAAACATGTTATACAATCTACAAGTAGAGATTGATATTCCGGGCATTCCAAGGTTCTTATTAAAAGCAATCCTGGATACAGGCGCAATAACATGTTGCGTGGATCAGAATTCTGTACCAAAGGAAGCCTTAGAAGCAAATACATTCGTGGTACAATTTAGTGGCATCAACTCGCAGCAATCAGCGAGAATGAAAATGAAGTCAGGCAGGATATTCATTGGTGAGCATACTTTCAGAATTCCCTATACTTACAGTTTTCCTATGGTATTAGGGGATAAAATACAAATGATCATCGGCTGTAATTTTATACGAGCGATGCATGGCAGAGTCAGAATAGAAGGAAATGTCGTGACGTTCTATAAAAACCTGACTACCATCAACACTTTACCCTCGGTAGATGCAGCACCGGCAATAGCAGAGCTGGAGATGGAGGAAGAAGAATACATCCAAATAAAGGAAATGATATATTTTTCTGGTGGACAACCTTCTTCCCAATTTACTAATCAATTTGGCCCTTTGTTGAAGGAATTACGTGAGCAGGGTTACATTGGGGAAAACCCCTTGCTTCATTGGTCTAAGAATAAAATTCTTTGCCAATTGGATATTAAGAACCCTGATATGATTATTGAGGATAGGCCATTAAAGCACCAAGCACCTCAACAGAAGGAGGCTTTCACTCGGCATATCAAGATCTTGTTAGAACTTGGTGTTATAAGACCAAGTAAGAGCCGGCACAGGACGATGGCAGTTATCGTTAATTCTGGCACATCTATTGACCCGAAGACTGGCCAAGAGATAAAAGGAAAAGAGCGAATGGTTTTCAACTATAGGCGTCTCAATGACCTAACTAATAAAGACCAGTATAGTTTGCCAGGCATTAACACTATCCTGCAAAAGGTGAGCCGGAGCAGAGTATACTCGAAGTTTGATCTGAAAAGCGGGTTCCATCAAGTAGCAATGCATCCCGACTCCATCGAGTGGACGACTTTCTGGGTCCCAGATGGACTTTATGAATGGCTAGTAATGTCATTCGGCTTGAAAAATGCGCCTGCCATATTTCAAAGGAAAATGAACAACTGTTTTCGAGAATGGCCGGAAGAATTAATCAACAAGCTGGAACTAATAGCACTAGCATTATAGGAGATACAAGTGAAACCCAGCAAGCAAGCGCAGGGTCAGCTATTGCAAGTCCTGACTTCGTTGAGCAATACAATCAGCTACTCCAGGACATACGCAGGCAACTCCAGCGAGGGCTTAATCTTGAACAAGCCCAAAAATACGACGACGAACTACACAAACTGCAACAACAGGCAGCTCAAGAAGCACTCAGAGCACTCCAGCAGCTACGGCTGCTACATGGCCTGAAGACAAAAGAATGTCAGAGACGAAGCACGAAGGACAACTGGTGGTCAGACTGGTACCCTGTTACCAATCAAATCGACGAACAGCTGGAAACAGCTGTCAAATTAACTTCTGACGCCGTGAAGAGAATGGATGCTTTCCGTCTCTAAAGAAAAGGACTCTGCGGAAGTGGTGGACCCACAGAGTATCAAAGGACACAACCCACTACTTTATGTTCCTATCGTATTGTGAGTCATGAATAAGCTTTATGTAAAGAAGCTTTATGTAAAGATGACTTTATGAGTCACGAGATTCCTCCTTAGCGAGGAAGTAATGAGTCATCAGAGATTCTTCCTTCACGAGGAAGGCAGCGCATGTGATGATGGGGCCCCATGAGCACCCAGCAACACTGCCACCCTCTATATAAGGAAGCTATCTCTCCCTTGAAGAGCATCCAAGCGCCCCTTGAGCTCTACTTGGGTTTGAAGTGTTCTTTCCTTGTAAGTGTTCTAGAGCTCTTTAATAAATATTTCCTTTTCTAAGCATGTCATCTTCCGGCTAAGTTCCCCTGAGGTCAGGATACAAAGAGAAGGATCCCTTCTAGAGCTTGTCATCAACCTCTCAAGCCTCGTCTCTCTCCCCATGTGCCCCCCTGCGACCACCTGCTATCTGACCAAACCAAACCAAAACCATATCCTACAAAAAATTTCTATTACTTTATTCAGAAGAGAAACATGAGAGAGATAAAAGGTATTAAATGAAAAATTCTTACACATATATTTGAAGTTTAAAACCGTGGAGAAACAAGATTTTCCCCTTAGTACATTACTAAAATGACAAAAGCAATGAAGTGCTAAGAATTACTATAATCATTTCAAAAAGCAAATGGATGGTCATAGGAATAAATGATAACCATAATGACTGATAGAAGTAAATTTGGAATTTCTATCAAAATATTATCTAAACTGCATAAATTAGAAAAAATATTATTGACCATCAGCATCTACCTTTAGTCACTAATGTGGGAAAAAATAGAATTCAAAACAGAAGTTTTACGAGAACTGAACTGCATTTTCGCCCCTAATGACTATACCAAGAAAAAATTACCAAATCAAATCTGCAAAAAGGACCAGCAAGAGGGCAGAGTAAACACGGAAGTAGTTCAAAGGAGTCACAGAAGGAGATGCATTTAATTTTTCAAGCCGATCTCTTGCTATTGATTGAAAAATCTGAGAACCAAAAGCAGAATGTTCCTGTTAGTTAAAAATTGATAGTGCAATTATAGCAAATATTCAAACAAGCAGGATATCCTCTTATTCATTACCTTAAGGGAACAGAGAAATATCAACCAAGAGGACCATAACATCAAATGAGAAATCTTAGGTGGCACAACCAATGGAAGAAAAGTCCCCTGTTTTTCAGACCAAATACATTATGATTAACATTAGTAATATGAGACAGCAATCTGATAAGTCATAGTTTGAATCAGCACTAATCTAATTCCTAGATGCATCAACTAAAACATCATCAATGTTCTTAATATCATAAACCAAATTGTGCTTTTTAACTATTGAAGAGCAAATCCAAGAAGCATAAAAAACAGAATAATCAAATTTTCATCACCACTAGCTTCATCTAGCTCTTTCACATCAATGGTATGGTGTAAATTGGATAAGTACACTAATTACTGATGCTATGACACAGAAGACAACCAGAAGTTTTTTTTACAAAAGAGTTAGTTTGGTCTTAGGTTTTCCTGATTCTCTGACACACAAGACAATTTGAAGAAGTGTTTTATAAATGAGTTAGTTTTGGTCTTAACTCTTAGGTTCAATTGGTACATCAAGAGGTCATACTACCATAATAGAAGAGAACATGATAATTTATCAGATTTTCATTTGAATTTATCAACTCATTTATCTTGGTTGGTTACTGTTTAAAACTCCAATTTTGAGTTTATAGGTACTATTTTCATATATGACAACCAAAATCCCAAATGTTGCCTTGGTGAAGTTGGTGAGTTGGGCAAGCAGTATTATTCTTGTTGTGAGAAAGGACTAGTGTTCAAAGGATAAATATCAGGAATGATACATGCATAATACAAAATCAACGAACATTTACATAATAAAAAAAAAATGTCCCCAAAAATTGTGCCAAACATTCATGTCAACATGCAACTAAGCTAGAGAAATTAAGACAAAACAATGAAAACATTTTCACATTTTTAAGTTTTGAATCTTAATCCCTTTGAAATTGTAATAAATAATAAAATTCTCACCGATTTATTTAGATTAATAACCAAAGGAAATGAAGATGCCACATCCATAATCTAAAGATAAATAAACATAAAAACTGAATTAAGATAGTATTATCTTTTATTGGCTATTTGCAAGCAATTTTACAAGATTGACATCTTTGAGTTCTGACACTTGGTAAAGAAGTTAGGCCAAGTTGGCAAACGTCAAAAATGCCAGAAGATTATGATAATTTAGGAAGGTGATAACAATATGAAATCATGATGATCCATTGTTATAACCTTATATCTAGAGATAAATATTTGTTAAGAGAATCAAGTGTATGATTGATATCAAGAGCATGATTGATTCAAGAGTCAAGATTATGTCAATAAAAATAATATAAATAAATTGTAAATTCATGTAAAAGATATAGGTTGGCATAGTCAGATTATATAGAGTCATATTGTGTGATCATACAAGTTTGCACTCCATATTGTGTGTTGATAGGAATTTGCAATGATATTTATCATTTTGGACCACAATTGAGACCAATTTCAAAACCAAATTTTTAACTCATTTACCGTTCACAACTTTTCACTTACCACAACTTCTTTGGCCAGATATTGGCTTGATAATTGAATCAAGCCTTTGATAGTCCATTCTAAGCACTCATTTCTCTCACAGTTACAGTCTTGCAAGCTATGGCACCAAATCACATCAAGCAAAATTGATCTCAACTATTCTCCTGTAGAGGTTAGCTCAAACCCCCAAGCCACCTACACATTAGATGGATATCAATTTTTTCTTTTAGCAACTTTGTTTGCTAGGTATTTTGACAATATGTATGTTGCATGTCAAAAATTAGAAGGACAATCAACTATGGATGATTATGAAGCATGAAAAAATTGTAAAAGTTCTACAAATTCTTACAAAGAGTGACGAATTTCCAAGACCTAGTTAATCTCTTCTACCATTCTCTTGTCACATGCAAAATTTGATGTGAGCACATCTTGGAATATGTTGAATAATCCTAGTTAAAATACAAAAGGTATGGATAACTAAAATAATGAATGTACAAATTTCAATATAAAAAAGGTAAAGTAAATAGAAAACAGATAATATTAAAGTCGAAATAATTGGCAGCCAAGACTTAACCTTGCACATAATGTAATTGATAAATCGTTGCAAAACTTTTCTAGTCTCTGATGAATTCAACTGGACAAAGAATAGCATCTGCGAGCAAGAGAAAATGCAAATGCTAAGTACAAAATGAGAAAAGATAATACAATAAGAAAACTAACAACTTAATGATTTATAGTCGCATGAAGATATAAATTCAGGCACTTGACCCCAAGAATCTCATCCAACAAAACATAAATTTAGTAAACAAACTTATTTTAAAACATCAGTGAAGAACCTCTTTTAAAATTTTCTGAAAAAAAAATGCAACCAGTGTACAAATCTCATAAATGCTGCCTATCCTTCATATAATGTGGTTTTCATGTCACTAACACAGATTAATGCTTAGGTCGCAAAGGAGTATTAATCATGGTGCCAATACTCACCTCACTTTGTAAACTAAAGTGTAGCAAAGCATACGTGAAAGGTAATTGACTCGTAGATGAACAAAGAAATATTGATAAATACTATAGTGATACACACACATAATCCATTGAAGAAGTAATCCACATATTAAGGTCACAATGATAGACAATCATAATAGACTCCTTAATTGAATGTAAATATAGAGGGTTCGGTTATCAATAAGATATTGTAGCCACCAAATAATATATATATATTTCTTATTTAAAGTGACCGAGATTGAGATCGGGTGTATTAGATAAAAATGCATAGAAGGTTAATCATGGGTTAGATTTTCCATAAGTAGGTACAAGATATCAGGTATAAAAAGGTAGAGAAACTTTTTTTTTTTGAGCCTATGCTAGCGCTTCAAGGTGTAAACTTGTAGTTAGATGCTATAAAACTGTTAAATTTAGACAATTATGACTTTTTTCCATTGACCAATCTTTCCTGATTGAGAATTTGACTTCAATTATTCTTCCTCTTTAAAGAATGGTGAAAGAATAACTAAATAAATCCTATTGCCGAAGACTTGAGACATTTTAAAACTGCAATCAAGTACCTCTACGTAAGATGGAGAGGAAATTGTTCAATTCCTTGCATTTTCCAATTATATTGCTTCCTGATTATTGCAAATGATAACACAATTTTTATTTAAATAAAAATTAAAAAAACACTCCATAACAGAAAAACATCAAAATTCCATGGTGTCGTAGTTATTTCCAACCCTTGAATACATTAATTCTTTTAAGCCACTGTTATTCATGTAAGTAGCAGCTTCTCAATTAGTGATCTAGAGATCACAGAAGGCTCTCAAAATCCAGAATTAGCTTTGACAGGATATAGAATCAAGTTAAAGCCTGACAGGTTAACTTGATAGCCAGGATGGTTGTGACTTCAAAGTCCGAGAGCCTAATAGATACATGATCATAAAAGACTTCAAAACTTCACTCCCTTTAAACCACTGAATCTTTGTCCTATTGTTGAAAAATCAAAATCTCTTTATTCAATAATATATTCATCCATCTTAACTATTCCCTCATTTTTGCCTCACTATTAAACTCACACCATCTTAATCAATTTTGACAGGAAAAGTTCTGAAGTTCATTGAACTCCTACAGATTACTAACTTAAGGATTTCTATTGAATTGTGCCTTAATCAATTCTAGAGCTAGGTTTAATAATGGAAACAAAAAAACTAATATAGAGTTAAACAAAAAAACTGTTAGAGAGGGTGAGGTCAATCATGCCTAAGTGATGTTACTTTTATCCTCATCTCAAATATTGAACAAATGAGCAAATGTGTTACATAGGCGTAATCCAGTTTTGCTACATCTTAACAGAGAAATTGAAGCAATCTACAACTAGAAAAAGCCACACAATGGAATTGATGCAGTGGTAAGCGTCTAATTCAACAATTTTACAACTTTAAATGTATGGCGCCTATAAGAATTTGCTACCTTGAGCAGTAAAACCACCAGAAAGTAGACATTGATCACGAAATTCACAAGAAGAACCACTATGACATGAGAGCTCAGAAGCAGCTCCAGAGCGCGCCCTGCGTCCTCCAAGGAACCTCCCCCGGCTTCCCCACCAATCAACCCATCTGCCTTCATCCCTTCAAGCGAGGAAACCGTCCACCACTGCAGCAACACGAAGCCGGCCGCAGTGCTGAAGGCCGAGAGGTACAGATAGTTAACCGCCATCCGCGCAAAATCCGCCACCCAGATTCACCGACCACGTTCCCTGCGCTGAATACGGCGCGAGGCCATCAACCAAGGGATCCAGAACCCTAGATCGGCGTTCGGCGAAGACGAATGGTTAGGTGGCGTAAAACGACTGTTTAGGGACCGCCATTGTTGCGCGGTTTTCCATCTCCTTCTCGATCGACTCCCTTTGTTTAATCTTTCTCGATGGAGAAGGATTCGATTCGATTCGATTCGATCCGATCGATCGCCCTCTCCTCCTCTGCCTGAAACGAGCGATGCTCGGCGAAAAGACTGGCCTTCGATCGGCGATCGCTAGATGCCTCTTTCAGAGCACCGACCGGTTCCGATGCGCTTACTTCTTTGCTCTCGTTCGGAAGTTGGAATAAATATCTCGTCGCCCATGTCTCTTCTCTTTAGACCCACAGTTTACCTGGTTTTCCAGTAGATAGGTACGGAGAGCCCGCTATGAGATGACCAATCGAGAGTTGGGTAAGCTATAATAGTTTGGAGCACTAATTTTGAGCCTTTGGCCGACAATACAATCCACGCTTATTGGGAAAAGTTTAACGGACTTTTTTTTTAAAAAATAATATTTAATTTCTAGAAAATAAAAAAGTACTAATTCTATTTTTAGTGTCATGGTTATTATAGCTACAATTATAATTACTTTTTTTTTCTCTCCTTTATTTCCACTAAAGAAAAGCAAAATAAAAATACAGTATTTCAGTCACTGGAAATCCCGATTCCTTCACTCGCACGACTATATCGAACAGAAATTGAAGTAGTAGAGGGGAGCCGCGAGAGCCCTAACACTCACAGCGTGAGCATGGAGATGGCAGCGAGCGTCTCGTCGCTGGGGGCGAGCGCCCTGATCCGCGGAGGAGCGGCGGCCCGGCCGCGGAGCAGGCGCAGCGCCCTCTCCCAGCGTCCGTATCGGCGGTGGAAGACGCGCCGGAGGCGGAAGAGGAAGAAGCGTAGGGAGAGGGCGAGGCGGGAGGCGACGGAGTTGGGGAGGAGGGGGCCGGTGCCGGAGGCGGCGAAGAGGAGCTTGAGGACGAAGGGGAAGAGGACGGACGCCAGGATCTGGATGTTGCTGTGGCCGCCGCCGGCGAGGAGCGCATTGAGCTTCCCGATCACCGCCAAATGGACGCCCATCGATTTCTCCACTTCGGCTCCGATCGAAGCAGAGCACTTGCCCCCTCTCCTTTTAACTTTGCTCTATATTGTAGTACACAGAAAGCAACAAGTTTCCAAACCTTTCGTTTGGTGCCACGTGATGGCCCGCCCATTTGTAGGATGAATGTCAGTTTCTCCTCCAAGGTTTGCATGCTTTTCGAAATACTCCATAGATTTTCAAAATCATAAACAGACCCTTTAAAATTCAAAGTTTATTATTAGATAAGAATTACATTTCTTATTTTCATTAACGTTCTATTTTGAAAAGATATCAAAAGGGTGCAATATATAAATTTTGACTAACATTATTATATTTTTTATTAACTTTATTTAAAATCATTATAATATTATTGATATAATTTGAAGTGATTTTTAATTAAGTTTGAGTAAAAAATTGTGATCCCATTTTGTCAAATTAGTAAAAATTTCTAGAAAATCAGATCGACCACGCAGGCACGCACCGCCTCATAAACTTGTAGCCAATCACAGACTGGGTATTAAAAGATTGCGACCAATCCAAGTTCGACACGTTGGAGTACGTGGCACGGCGGATCCTCGTAGTTGATCCACCTCAGACTCGGACGTGGTGGGCCCAGGACTTTCTCTTCTCTAACAAGCGACGCAAGGTGGCGTCGGGTAAAAGCCTCGCGTCCAAATCAAAACAGTGTTGGCTTAATTTCATTTCAGCCATTTATTTATTTGTTTTTTAAATTTGGTCCTAAAACTAAAAAGAAAACACAATTTCTTAGACCCAAAAAATGTAATTTTTTAACCATTAAATAGCAATAATACCCGTGCGGAACCCGCTAGCTTTTTTTCTAGGGTTCTCTCGAGCTCCTCAGCTCCGTTTCTCTCTTCTTCTCCATCTGCCTGCCGATTAGGGTTCACTGGCACCATGGATGCACAGAGAGCTCTCCTCGACGAACTTATGGGGGCAGGTGAGTCTGTTTGCCGCCGCTTCGTGGTCTCCATCTGATGAATCGTCTAAATTCCTTGCCTTGGGATTCGGCAGCTCGAAATCTGACTGACGAGCAGAAAAAGCAGTACAAGGAAATCCGGTGGGACGATAAGGAGGTGTGCGGCGCGTACATGGTTCGATTCTGCCCGCACGATCTGTTCGTAAACACGAAAAGCGACCTAGGTCTGTGCTTCGTTGGTCATTGCCTGAGTTTATTGATTAATATGCTGCCATGAGCCCTTACGCTTTCTTGGCTTCTTTCAGGAGTTTGCCCTAAAATACATGACCCGAAGCTCAAGGAGAGGTAGCTACTGTGATTAACGAATCAATTTTTCTAGGGTTTTCAACTTTAAACTTAAAATTATAACGAACTCCTTCACAGTGTTTTTTAATTGGCTTTACCTTGTTCAGTTGTTCATTATCAGCATCTTTTTGTCATTCAAAATAAATCCCTTTTCTGCATTATTCCGTCCTGGGGCTTGCAATTCGGCTCTGCATTTAGACTCCTCGATTTAGGCCACCATCTTTATTTCTGAGTTATAATTGGAAGAATGCTTTGAACCTAGCCATTTTAATTTGCATGTAGGAGGAACTTTAAAATGAATCTGGCGTGCTTTGGTAAATAAGACAATTGGAGTTCTCTGGATATTGCTTTGTTTTTCTTTTGAGGTAACTGATCGCAAGCTCGTTGATCTATATTTCCATGTAAGCATGGCTGGATATATGGTTATCTCTTTCAGGTTTCCTAATCATTTCTCAAACTTGTAATCCAATCTGAACCTTAAAAGCTGTTGCTGCTCCACTTGAGGACTGTGATCATAGCTAACTATACGTATGCAAATTTTTAGTTGTACAAAAAAAATGTATTTATCTTCAATATATAGATTATTGTATTGATTATATGTATAAAATGATTAAAACTTTAATTAAAATTGATTTAAGTTGGTTTTAATAATACTAGTACTTTACTCTTGTATATAGCTCAATGGGGAGATAAGTTGATGCGACTGACCTCAGCTAGTTGGTACAAATAAGACTTGATGATGATGATAGCACTTCTTGAGAGCTATATGTGCAACATGCTATTGTTGATTTGATTTGTGACTTAGAAGCCATTAATTTAACTTTGGTTTAGTAATTCAAGAGCAATTCCAGTTGCATCGAGATCAGTTGTTTATTCCCTCTTTGATTGACTAGAAGGTATGTTTTGACGCTTGAAGGCAGCACTGTATTTTTTTCTGTTAGCTTAATTCACAAGGTGCCTTTTGAGAATTGTTAATCTCTGCTTCTGAACATCACAGAAACTTCAAGTAATTGATGACATTATAAAACTTGACGCTGTATGTGTCATGGGTGGTGCAGTTTGAACTTTGAAGCATTGTAATCTTTGTACATAGTAGCTAATCATTATGTTCATACTGCCAATAAAGTATTATCTGATTAGATTAAGCTCTCTTTATATGAGATCATGTTTTATGCAATGCTAAAATCTGTAAAAAATATACTGATAATTTTGGGGAAATGAAGAGGTTCCAGGTCAAAATTATAAACAGAGATATAAGCTAAGCTGTCTTTCCCTGTTAAACCAGCTCTTAAGCGACATGGTCTCCTTTGGACTGTTGTGGATTATGAATGTTATTTAAATTAGGTTCTCTTGTTAGATCTTAGATAAATTGGCAAATCCAAGGCAAATGATACATCCATGAATATAGTCAGTGCTTGGTAACCTTTTTGAATTTTGTCAAACCATTTCATGAACCATCTACTTCTAATTTATAATGATTCAGTAAGATGAATTTTTTAATTAGGAAGTGTAATTTGCCCTATTAATTATTGGTAGTTGAACTGAGAGTGTGAACTGCCTAAGCATGGTTGTATCCATGTTAATGCAAGTATAATGAATTTCCTGCATTGCAGTTTTGAGAAGTCCCCTAGACACAGTACATATGTTCCAAGGTTTGAAGCAGAGCTAGCACAATGGTGTGAGAAGCTGGTGCACTTCTTTTACCTATCAATCAGTTCTTTTAGTAGGCAAATTCTTGTCAGTTAAAGTGGCAATAGCATGTACCACAGGTGATGGATTTAGATAGGAAAGTCAGACGTGGTCGTGAGCGATTAGAACAAGAGGTAGAGGCAACACCTGCTCCAATCCCTACTGAAAAATCTGAACATCTCTCAGTGTTAGAAGAAAAGATCAAGAAACTTCTCGAACAAATCGAGACTCTTGGTGAAGCAGGGAAGATAGATGAAGCTGAGGCACTTATGAGAAAAGTGAGGAAGAAATATTTGATGCTATTAATCAATCATTCTTAGTGCAGCCTAATTGACATTTTGTGTTTAGGTGGATATGCTTAATGCCGAGAAGACAGCTTTTTCGCAACAATCAGCAACTGATAAGGTTTTGATGCTTCCACAAGAGAAGAAAATGGCATTATGTGATATTTGTGGCTCAATTTTGGTTGCAAATGATGCGGCTGAGCGGACACAAACACATGTTTCTGGAAAGCAGCATATTGGTTATGGTATGATCCGGGATTTTCTTAGTGAGTTCAAGGTGAGGAATTGGGGATCCAGTTTGACTTTAATATTATCTCTGTGGTTATGAGTTATAACACGCCCTTTCTATCTTTTGCTGGACAGGCTGCTAAAGAAAAAGCGAAGGAAGAAGAGAGACTAGCTAGGGAGAGAGAAGCAGAAGAGCTGAGGAAACAAAAGGAAAATGATCATGGTAGCAGGGTCAGAGGGACTGATCTGGGTGAGAGAGAAAGGTCTAGAGAACATGAGCACGGACGCGATCGGTTTAGAGATCGGGGCGCTGAGCGAGAAAGATCAAGGGGGGATTGGAGTGGACGAGGAAGCAGGGATCGAGGAAGAGAATCAGATCGTCGGAATGACAATCGCAGAAACGGGAGGGAATCCAACAGGGACAGGTATAGAGACAGGTCTGGAGCACGAAGCAGATCCAGATCTCCTGCCAGGCATAGCCATAGAAGATCAAGAAGTCCTGTTCTTCGATAGTAGCCATAAGTATAAACCATTTGTCGAGTATTGTAACCAAACAGGTAGTCATTCTCTAGTTCCATAATCATTTTTCTTTGGTACTAGGTAACTCTTTTATTAGAAGATCAATTTTGCTACTATAAAGCCTTTCAATTTATATCCATGAGTCATTTTCAATTGTGTTTATTGTTATAAGATGGCATTCCAAAGCCATAGAATGGTCGTATTAATTTATATTTTTTGATATGATTTTATTTTCCTGATGTGACGATGAGAAAAAAATAAGATTATTAGTCTCTTTTTTGGACTGATCGAGACTACTAACAAAGAAGATGATTAATTCATGGACTCCTGATGTGATTGCGTTCTATTAAAAGTCTGGACGAGAAGGAATCAACTTTTTAATAATCGTCAAAACTCTAGAAATAATTTTTTAATCTTTTCTTTTATTTATTTTAAATTTGTAAGATTAATTTTCTTTTCTAAAAGTTAGTTTAGATTTTATCTCTTATTTGTTAAGAATTAGTTTTTTTTTTAAAACTTAGTGTAGATTTTATTTTTTTGTTAGAATTAGTTTTCTTTTACTTTTTTTTTTCCTTTCCTATTATGACTTTTTTTTTTTATTTCAGAAGCTGTTTAAACAAGTATTAGTGCTATTGTAGAAACATGTTAAGTTTATTTTTGATTTGAATAAAATTTATTTTTCGTTTAAACCTAGAGGCGGCTCCTCTTCGTTGGCGAATTTTCTTTTTCCTACGTTTTCTCTGCAACCTCTATTTAAAAGTCACACCCGGAGATTTTCTTCACTGTGCTAGTTGATATCAGAGTCCTAGATCTCATGGATGATCGTCGTGGTCATGATTATGATCGTGACAGGTAGGTTCCGACTGAAGAAGCCTCGCACCGTGGTCGTAGTACCCAAAACGAGATTCAAGATATACATAGACAAGTCGCAAAGTTATCTCAGCGTCTAGCGGTGCAAGATCTAAAAAGGCGTAAGTTCCCTTATCTTAAGTATGGTTCCATTCATGAAAATTCCTTGATTTCCAATCGAG
>JBBUKS010000035.1:6196694-6245163 GCA_038050645.1 Hedychium gardnerianum
AATAATTTTCATATTTGCCCTTTGCCTAGTCCAACCAGACTTAACCTCTTTCTCTCTCTTTTGACTCTTTGAGAATCATATTCTCTAACTTGTTTTACGTCTTAAAGAAAAACACTCGTAGTGCGTGTGACCCAATAGGTTCCCATTATGTTGGTAATTTATAATTAACTATTAATTATGAATAGATCATGAGTGACACCTAGTAGTACATCATGACCCCCAATTGACCGAAAAATCACAGTTGATCCAGAACAAATTCTGAACCCTTCAGCAGCTACAGTTATTCGTGCGTCTGTTCTTTCACTCATCTTATACCCACTTGGTTCAAGATATGGTCTATGTCTCAGTCCCAGTAGGCTGACTACATCACACCTAGCCCAAGTTGTAGTTCCTTGTCCTGCGGATTCAAATTACCCAAACACATGTCCAAAAAGACCATCCTCTTGACATGTTTTGCTTTGGCCAAAGACTTACGAGTAATAATCCAGATGTATAGCTAAGATGTCAAAGTATAAGTCTCCCTGACCAAGGTAACTTGAATACCTCCAATCGAAGGAAACTTGCACTCGAACTGCAATGAGATATTCATCGACATATAAAGAACCACATGAAGTCTCATAGTAGGTCACATCCAATAAACTAGTTACCCTTAATTAGCATCTATATGTTAACTCTCAATATCCCAATATTTTAAGCCAGCGAGGATCGACTGCTTGGATAAATCAAGGAGTATAACATATGCTAGTTTCACAGAATCGATGATGTATAGTATCATCAATTCATCGAATAGGGAAGATTTGTACATAATTACACAGGATAAAATACCCATTAATTGTGATCTAATCATAATTTCTCTCATGCTATGCATTGTATTGTGGACTTCATTAATTGAGTTTAAGATCAAAACACATATATAGAGAATGTACACCCAAATAGTAAATTTTATTTATCAAATAAATAATACAATATCTAAGACGATTATCTTAGGACACCTCTCAAAGATAATAATTTTAATCCATGTGATCGACCAAAAAAAACTCTTAGGCAATCACATCCTCTTTTCTCAAACTTAAGTAGGATCTATCTTTTCTGGTTTCGTAGCCAAAGGCCCTAAGCACGATTCATAATCAGATAAATGATCATGATCCAACAAACGTATGAACTAAAGAACATAATAATCATCTACTAAACAGTTTCACATGAATGTCAATGAAATTTTCAGTCAGAAATAATTAGTCCATGCAGGTATTCACCTAAACAGAGTTAATGACTGCAAGCACAGATCTGAACTTAAGCCAAACAAAAAATTGCAGGCACAACCAAAACAGTAAACATGAAATGAGGTAAAAGTAGCTGAATACTTCAAAGTGATATATCCATTTTACTTCCCTGGTTAAAAATAGAATGTATAACCATAAATAAGCAGTTCGTGTACAGTCATAACCAGCAACAAAAATTCAACGACTCATGCATAGAGAAAAAGAAAACAAATATTTACAATCTTTTGGCAAAATTGTTATCAGATATATCATAAATAATATTATCTGTCACATCTATGAAAATATAAAGAGACAAACAAGATAATGGATTTTGACATAAGAATGTGACTACGGTATTCTTCATAACTCACCTTGACAAAGATGCTGCTAAAAACACAAGATTCACCCAGTATAATTGCTTGTGACGACTGCAGTAGAATACAAAGCATGTCAAATGTTAACAAATTAGAGAGTAAAACAGAGAATTGAGTATACAACCTTAGTTGCTCTCTGCAAAGATGAACAAAGTGACAAAATTTTCAGAACATCCTGCCCACTAACATATGGTGGTAGAACTGAAAGTACATCAATCCTGGATGAAGATGAAAATATTTCATACCAAAATGTCATCAGTAGTGAAAAAATGATGAAAGAAACTTTAACAGATCAGGCCGTCACATTTTATTTGAAGAACAAGTATGGTTTAGCATTGAGAAGGTGCAATCAATCAATTGTTACTTTTTTTGTTTTTAATTTAGTTATCATTAAAAGCTACATGGTATGTATTTACTTATAAGGATACTGATATTGCTTTATCAGTTGGTTTACGAGACCAATAGAATAATTGTAATATTAAATATACTGATATTCTAATATTACTTGAATTATAAATTTATTGAAATAAAAGTCAAAGAAATCTTAGATTATCAACATATTTTTTAAGAAATAGCAACAAACCTATTTCTTATAAAATACTTCTCTGCCTACCAGCATGAAGAAACTTTAGCATACTGGGGATGGCCATTTTTTACATAAGTTAAACAAACTTATTGCTGCCTGCAGTAAATCTGAAGCAGCATGGAAACTAATCTAAGTGTGTCAGGTTAATCTTCTTATTTCCCCTCATTTACCTTCTTTGAAAAAGTGATACTATTGACCACTTTTTTTTTTACTTATTTGTTAATTTACTTATTTACCACAATTCATCCATAAATGTAAATAAAATAAAACTAATTGACCTGAGCATTAAAGAACCATCTCACTATCCTTTCATCACCGGCATTCTTCCAATATGCACCAAACTAAGTCATGACTGCTTTCTTTGACATTGTGTTTCCACAGACACATAGTGAGATGAGACAACAGATCAAAATTCTAGACCCGGAATCACCTCCATCCTCCTATACATCCTCCTCTCCTCCTATACATTATCCTCTAGCACCAGAAGTAAACAGGAGTGTGACTTTTGACAGAAAAAGCTTTCAAGATCAATCAAAGTCCCTTGACATCCCATGGGAAGTGAACTAGAATCATAAATGGGATGACCACAATAGCAAAAGGGAGCTTGACCTCTGGCTCCAGGGTTGATCGCGAGCTCATCCCACTCCATAATGGTAGGAGGCAATGGCTTGGAGGGAATCTGAGCCAGGCATCAGGGTGATGGCCGAAGGTGATTGATGGCAACCTGGTGAATTCCTCTACTCCCTACCAGAACAGTGGTTCATTTATATGGTACTGGGGGAATGTAGGTGAAACAAACTGACACATGAAGAAACTCAGCACTCTCCGACTACACATGGATACATCTCTCAGGCTAGCATATTTATTATTACATTGACACTCATGCAATTTTTTGTGCTTGTATTCAAAGTAGTGAAGTGGAAGTGGCACTTAAAATAAAACAGAGTGTGCAGGTAGTAAAATGGGTAAAAAAACAATCATGTCACCTGGGAGATGAGGACTGTGACACAGTCCTCAGTCACTCTAAGTGGATAAGCTGAGGACTGTGACAAGAAAACCTTATCAGCCCTGCCTTCATAGGTAAGCATAGGCGAGTCCTTCCTTCAAATCATGTCACTAGAAATGGAACTAACATACTGCTATATGCCTTCTTTTCCGGTGTTGTCGTCCTAACTTAGAATAGAGAGAAAGATATATAACAAATGAACAAGATGCCCCTTAAGGGAAAACGCCGAACGCAGATAAAGGGTTCCCTATCCAAGTCTGGTCGATCCTTTCATCAAGAAGTATCCTTAACTTAAGATTGGGTTCCTATGCCATGTGTTATACCCTTGGCTTAAGGTGGAAATAGCAGGTTTAGTTGAGAAAGAAAAGTACAAACCATTGCTAACATACACATGGCATTATTACTTTATTAAATAACACATTCTTGTTGTAAGTATACAATCACATATTGCTTGGTTAAAGATCATGTAAAAAAGTAATCAATCACTTGATATAATAAATAACTATAAGCCTTAAAAATTATGGAATTAGTCTCACGCATGGTATTATATCATTATGTGTTATATAGATAAAGAGTATAACAGTACTCTAGACTAATCTCTTTCAATTTGATACCAAAACAGCTTAAAAATCCTAGAATTATATAGAAGTCCTATAAAGAATCTTCTTTGTTCCATATAGAGTGGAGGCTACCAACATGAGATAACACATATGCAGCCTCCCCTCCCGTACCTTCTTCCCCTTTCTATCTGATTGAAGACTAATTTCTCTCTCTGTCTTTCTTCTTGTTTCCCTTTGACAAATAAGATCAATTTGGATCCTACCGAGGAGGTTTCTGATTCTTACTCTTGGGCCTATGCAATATTATGTTGACTTTCTAAGCTAAGGTCCATGTGCACTTCTCCCACATTTGCATTGTCAGATTCAACCCTAACCTCAGGGTCCTAAATGCTGCCCTCTAAGTGTAACCCTCACCGGCCTGCTCTAATATCTTGGCTCCTTGTCAACATGAATATCATAGGCATTGATCCAATGTTATCTCCTTCATAAATCCTATGAGCCTAATGACTATCACTCCCTCACCTTTGTCAACTGCATACTTGAAGTTGTCAAGTCCAATAAATTGACCCTCCCTCCCCATGTGTGAGATTGTCTCCCTCTCTATTGTTGTAGCTAACAAGTTCACAAAGGTGGAAGAACCTATAATCTTGATGTTGGATGATCTGACAAACAAGACTCACTACAGATCCATGCGACTCATGGCCTTCAGTCTCACCTATTGAATGATACAATGATGCATATTGGCATCTTGTGCTACATACAATTTGGTGGCATCCTTCATCTGAACCCTCAGCACTCTGACAACATGATCACACGAAGAACATTTACCAACAGGAAGACACCTCTTCTTTGTAGTTTTTGATCATTCGTATTATCCTCAACAGATGCATGTGCAACTTTGCAAATGGAGGTAGATATTATCATCACTCAGTTGACATTAAATATTTAATCAATTATAGGCCCAGCACAGAAAAAAGAATTAAGATACTAAATATTCTTTCTCTAAAAAGGAGCCAATTAGAGAGGAAAAAAAAAAGAGAGAGAAAGAAGCAAATTAAAACGCTAATGAACTACCTTATACTACTGACTACAAAGAGTAGTTTAGATTTCAACACTTGAATTTTGATTCTAACTCTTACCAGTTTCCATGTTCTACCGCATCTTCAATGGCAGCATCTAACATTTCGACCACTGATTGATGAACAAAAACTACATCCAGTGGAATACCTTCAGGATATCTGGACTATATTTGATTGTATAGATACGAAAAATAAGTATCAATAAACATTTTAAAGTCTGCCAAAACAAATTAAGAATTAACATGACAAAAGCAACAAGTTAGGCATACAAGATACCTGCAAGTATTGTCTAGGCTGTGGAATAGCAAGCTTATGTAGAACCTCATAACCAATGTAGGAGTTCTGCGAGGCAATAAATGAGACATCTGAGCAAGGATCAATTATTTCACTTCTTCATTGAATAGGTTTTGCAATGTAATAACAGAGTTATGATAACAATCAATGTAGTCACAATCATAATGGAAACACTTGGGGCATCTTAGTCAACTGCATTTGTCACATTTCCAAACTTGCAGTCAAATAAGGGCCAAAGTACCATCTGACTAAGGCGCACTACTCATACAAAATATTCAATAATCCTCTTATATCAAGCATATTGACCATTGCCATTCCAGGGCTAGGTTTAACCATGGGAAACAAAACAAATTGTTTGACTTGTCACCTCAAATGATCCAAATGCCTAATTTCGCAAACCATTTTACCCAATAGATCATTCTACTTAACCACTTTCACACTCAATGTCCACAATTCTCTAAATCAAATACTTAATTACCTCTTATTATCTAGGTCAAACACTTATAAATACCACTTAATTCTTTTGAGATTAAGTTCAGGTGATACATCTTTGAATCAGCTTTTGTGAGAAAGATATGCATTGAAGAACGATGATTTCTGAGATAAATCTCTTTCAGGTTCAAGTAATCATAATGCAAATGTTAGAATTAGAATCATAATCATAACTAATTTATATTTCAGAAAGCAACAATGGACCTCAATGATTTAGTGAGACATAACATCCTTCTATTCTTCATTTTAAAAAATGAATCTAGATACAATTACGAGTTTGAGTCTCGGAAATAGCCTCTTGCAAAGCTGGTAAGGCTGCATACAATAGACCCTACCCGGGACCCGCATTGGCGGAGCTTCGTGCACCGAGCTGCCCTTTAATCTAGATACAATTACAAGTTTGACAAATTATGAAAAGAAAGAATTGTCCAATATGTCATCTGTAATCCAACAAATATTTTTTTTTATCTTTCTTAACTATAACCAGAGTATCCTCAAATGCACTAATACATCTCCTAGTCAATGCATGGATCTTACAATATCGAGACCAAGTGTGAATAATTAGATTAGGATTCTTTCTTTAAAAAATTGCATAAAACATATATTAAGCAGGAAATTGCCATAATCTTGATGGACGTTACTAGAAAATAAAAAAATTCAATGAAGCTCTAATTAAAAATAAAAATACTTAGCTCTTGCTAATTTAAGCAGAAAAAATAAAGAATTTTGTGAAACCTGTGAGAAGAAAGAATCTACACTTTCCCTTTGAGCATGGGCAAATACCTAAAAAAGTTATTACAGCAATGTCAGAAATCTCAATGAAAAAAGGAATTAGATTATTCAAATTGAAAGCAAAGAGATAGAAGATACAGATGGTGTCCATTGAACTCCTGCCCGTAATGATCCTAGAATATCACCTTCCTTCAATAATCCATTGAATAAGGACTGAAAAAATGTGCCATCCATAGAAACAACACTAGCACCATCTGTATCTTGGAGTAGCTGTTGCAAGGAACTCCAAACTGTAGACAAGTTCGTAGGAATAGTGATACCTCTTGTAGCACCACGGACCATAGCAGTGATACGTGATACATATGCTGGGGTGTACAACTGTCCACCTTCCAATCTACCTTTTATCTATGCAAAAGGAATTTGATAAGTGTATTTGCTCAAAGTATAATGTGGAAATATAAATGTATAGCTAGAAAAATTAAAGCATCGATACAAATATAGTTATATTGTAAGCATGGTAAACATTAAGATACAATGGAGTTTCTGGAATGTAGAGATCCATGGTAAAATTAAGATACAATGCAATTTCTGGAATGTAGTTATACTGTAAGCCAAACAATTGTCCTAGAAGCCTAACTTATTGTCATTTTTTGAAGATAAAGAAAAACCATCCATATACAACCTTATCATTTGACAGGATTCACACATTCAATAAATTATTAGTTTATCTCCACCTTATTTATCATGATCAGTTAAGAATTTAATCAAAAATCATTATGCAAACTGATGAGTGTTTGCATGTTAGTTATAAACTTATAATTGAACTGTTTTATGAGGTTTAAGAAAATACTGAACATCTTATTCTAATCAATCTATCAAATCACTAAAAGTCGTTTTCTTATCAATATTATATTGTGCTTTCATTTATCATTTATAGAACTAAATAGTTGAAACTACACCAATTTGGTGTAAGAACGATAAAGTTTTTCTATGAAAGCAAAGTAAATTGTGCAATCTTCCAATTTTAGGGACATATGTACTGCAACTTTTAAAAGCATTGATATATTAGATTTTAGTCAATTTTCTACATAAGGGCTGCAACAAATGTAATCTAGTTCAAGCAATATCCAAGAATAAAAACTAATTTCAGTATGAGAATGTTTGAAAAATCAAGCTATGAAGGAAAATTGTCTAAGATCAAGCAACAAGTGGATATCATAAGCACTATGTGAAAAAGTGAAGCCTACTTACAAGAGTTCCAAGGCGGGGCTCAAGAACAGAAACCGCCAACTCTGAACCTATTTGAAAGTGAGCGGCAATTTCTGCCAATGATATCTGACTAGATTCCTGCAACTTCTCGTTTATTTCTTCGGCCACAGAATCCCAATACGAGAGGGAAATGATCTCTCCATTAACCAGCATAAGGTGCGGATCATCTTTCACAATCTTCTGCGCTTGCGTTTCGATATGGTACAAATCCACACCAATAACATCCGAGAGATCAATGACGGAAACCCGTCCCAACTTTTTGATCTCCGTCTCCATCTCAAGCCTCAACTGATCCTGCAACAAGTTCACAAAATCATCGCTCCGGGAACAACATAAATCCGCGTAACATCAAGATCGCAACTTAAACCCAAAACGCAATCGCGATCCCGTACTTCTTCAACAACAACAACACAAAAAAAAAAACTTTCAAAAAAGATGATGATATCAAAGGGAAGTTGGATTATATAAGAAAAGTAACTGGAACTTACAGAAGTTATGTATTCCTTGCCGGAGACGGTGTGGAGGAGAACGAAGTCGATGATGCCAAGCTCGTGGAGCTTCTGGACTAACTCGACAACGTTCCGCTCCGAGAGGCGAACGCTGGACTTCGCCTGCTGCGCCGACTCAAATTGCCTCTGGAGTTCGAGGAGCTCTGCGTCCATCTCCAATTTCCCGAGGAGGCTACGCTGCTCGAGGGCGAAATCGAGGGCGAATGGAGGCGAAACCAGAAAGGGCGAGGCGAAAGGAAACGCTTCGACCCTGTACCACCGTTAGGTATATATACGTGACCATCTGCTATTGATTACGGGTTAGGCTTAATATATTTATTTTTTCTATTTATTTATTAGAAAAATTAAATATCCAAAAAGACATTTTACACCGTTGAAAAATCGTTTCAACATGTTGACAACTGCTGAGAGATTATATTGAAACCACAAATTGAAGTAGAAGCTTGTATTCTGATTTTCACAATCGAATAACAAGATTACCTTCAGGATCTATTGAGCTGTTCTTGGTAGTTCAGTTTCAAGAGATAGGAGACACATTACCTTCTTTTATTCTACAATAACTAAGATGATTCATTGGAAACATCATAGCACCATACAACTGCTAGATAACTTAATTTCGAATTTACAACATAGGACATGAGAACTAGAAGTGACTCGATAGTTGTTTGATTCAGTATACACATACAGGATACTGAAAGGATGTCGAACCATATAATCCCCCTTCATGGTTCAAATGGCGTAAACCCTGTCAAAATCAGGATCAGATAACTCAGAAGTGTGATGCCATGAACTTGCACCGCTCTTTGAGGACTTTGCTCGCCGCCTAATTGAACGGGTACGCTTCGACCTTACAACATAGAAAGTCATGGTCCCGATAACACCAGTCATTGTTACTCCGCCGATAAGCGAAACCAGAAAAGCCGCCCATTGGTTACGCCGGCCCACTACAATGTAGGAAGATGCAATAAATGAAACGGTAGTGCAAACAGAGGCAAGCCACATCAGTTTGTTAATAACTTCAACAACCCGCCTCTCTGCTTTTGTTTCTCCCCTGACTATTGTTATCTGAACAACCACTACTGCCAAGGAAGTGAAGAGGGCAACAGCATTGAAGATGAAAAAAACTTTGAAACTCCCAGATCCAGTGACCGTAGCTTTCCCAGCAGAGTCAGTCCCACCAGGAACTGTAAAGATCGAGGCAAATGCAACGGTTGCAAAGAGCACAGCAACCACAGTGACAGAGTTTGTAGCATTGTTAATGCCTTCTCTGTGTAGCTTTCTTAGTTCCTTCGCAATGCCATAGACATTTTTGTTTGTCTTCATAGTCTGTTCCAGTTGTATATGGACATCCTTTTTTATCTCAGTAACAGTCTTTCGGAGCTCATCGCGAGGCTGATTCAATTCCTTTGCCCTTACTGCATCATAACGAGTCAACCATTCTTTAATCTCAGCAGATTCTTCTGAAAGTGGCAAGCCTTCAGCAATATCAAGAGCAGTTTGATGTTCTCTTGTCAGTGCATTCACATTTATATCAGGCAGGTGAAGGAGAGTCACTACTACCTACAAGCAATGGGAATAATCTGACTAAGCATGATAAAGAAAATAAAAACCTTTGATTTCCGGAATAAGAAATGTGAAATATAAATCAGACAGTAGTCATCACACCGTCGTTCATAAGCTATCCACAAGATGGTCAAGATTCAGCAGTTATAGCCAAAGATTTCTATTTCAGATTCCAAGTAGACATCTCTAATCATAGGTGATCAGACATTCATCATCTATACAGTTTTTTAATGTACCATGTGGCAAAATTTTATACTAAGCTATTTAATACAGTTTTCTTTTGCAATCAGCAAAACTTTTTTGCGTGGTCTTAATTAGATATTTTTCTATATGCAAGTTCATAATGAATATCACAATTGAAAAAAGGTATGAAATAATTATTCTCCTTCAAACATATTGCTTGGCACCAAGTTTTAATCATTCATGAGCTCAAACAAACTATTCTGTACGTTCACTGAATATTGCAACTGGAAGTTAAAAAGGAAAAGGAAAAGGACAAGCACACATTCAGACAAAACAGATCTAATGAAGAACTCCATTTCTTTGAAACCAAGAGAATTTGATCCTCAAAAAGGTTTTTTAAAAAGTGAATCCTTTACTTGTAAAGAATAAGACAACTTGAGAGAATATGATGAAACTCTATAAAGAGAGAAAATTGTTTGACAAACTGAAAACAATAACTCAGTATCCAAGAAATGGAACCGCATAATTTTTTTCAAAAAACATGCTGTGAATTACCAAGTTCTGTAGCTATTTTTAGAGCTTGAAGCATAAACTAAACACAAAGAACAAATGATTATCAATGTAACATCTATGGTTTAAGTAAAATTGTTCAATGATTTTATATTGAGTAACCATTCGCAAGATAAAGTTTTGTGCTCGCCAAACAGAACTTTACTTCTTTGCTTTAGAGGCTAGTACCATCTAACCTTAATTAAAGATGGTGCAATCAATGCAGACATAACCCAAACTACATTATATCAAACCTGATTAGGATAAAACAAATGGAATTAATAATAATACCTCAGTTCTTTTCTTCTTTGTTGCCACATGTAAAGCAGTGTAGCCTGTTCTATCTGGTAACATCACTATGGCTGGATCAGCATCCACAAGAGCTTTTACAACATCACAACTTGTTCCTTTAACAGCCATATGGAGAGCAGTTTGCCCTTTTTTATCAGTCCTCCTAGCAAGTTGTGGATCCTTCTCAAGCAATGCTTTTACAATTTGAAGATGTCCTTGACGAGCAGCGAAATGCAGAGCACTCTTTCCATTGGTTTTTGACATCTCAATTAAGCTCACATCTTGTTCCAGCAACAACTTCACAATTTCAGTGTGACCTCTCATGACAGCAGTTATAAGCGGGGTGACATTTGATTGACCCAATGTCTTGATTAGGTCTGGGTCATGATCGAGAAGTACCTGGACAATTTCTGCATATAACATATCAGTGATAGCTCTTCTGAGTGAAATTGTGACAGACTAAGGTGAGAAAAGCTACTAACTCTTAAGAATGAAATAGTAAGTGGTTGATTCTTTCATCAAAAAAGAACTATTGATCGAAAAAGAAAATTTTAAGCTATTGCCTCTGTTTAAATAAAGACACTCAAGACTCAAATAAGACGATTGGATTGACATAATGAAGACCCAGTTGTGAGTAAAACAATTGGTTCAATATCACTCTCCAATTACTCAAATTTCAGTTTGTTGTCGAAGTGAGATGTTTAATAACAATCTTGCACCACAAAAAAGTCTAAGAATTCTGATCAAAGTTCAAAATTTCTGGTTTGTCATAGCTACAAGTAACCAAGGGTCCAGAGCTAAAGAAAAACAGGAATTATTACAATAGCTACAAGTTACGTATGAATAGAACTCAGAATTTTGCAGCTTGTTAATAATTGTTGACGAGGTGATAGTAAAAAAGTTTGGTATTTGAGTTCATATGGTGATTGGGATGCTATCATGCACCTACTCTTATACATAAAAGAGTAGAGAACCGGAACCTACTAACCTTTGTGCCCCTCTCTGGCAGCCACATGTAAAGCATCAAAACCTGATCTATTCTTCCTGGAGAGGCTCTCCCGATCGGAGTACTTCAACAACTCCACGACAACATCAAGAAACCCCTTCTCAACGGCGATGAACAGCGCTGTCTCACCCATCTCATTCGCCTCGTTGGCCATAGCCGCGCGGATTTCAGCCACCTCGGAGACGAATTCGGCATCGCCAGGCGTCCCCGTGACTTGCGTTTCGACCTCGCCTAGAATTTGCTTCAGCGCCGCAAGGTCCCCTCGCAGCGCCGCGAGGTGAAGCTCGGTATCATTAAACCGTCCTGTCACCTGCTTCACGTACTTCTTACTCCTCCCCGACGGGTCGATCCGTTTCCTGGAGTTCGACAACACCAGAGCCGGAGCTGCAGAGGGGGAAACCGCCACCTGGTCCATCCGCTTCCCGGATTGGTACAGCACAAATTCTGGTGGATCGGGATGCGCAGATTCCATATTGTGCTCCCCTGCAAAGCCAAAGAGTGAGCAAAACACCTTTCAGAGTGGGATCACAAAATCGAAATTGAGGAAGTAGAGTAGTAAAGGCAGCACCGTTGTCGAGATAGAGCGACATAATCTTCCTCCGCCGCCAACTCTGCAGCTAGAATTGAAGTGTGGGCGAGCCGGCGAGGTTTAAAAGCCATGGGAGGAGAAGGACTGGCAATGGAGCGACAAGCCAGAGGAAGCTGAGAGGAAATAGAGAGGTTGCAGCAGCACTGATGATGTTCTGATGTTATCCAATTTTTTTTGAAGTAAAACATGCAATACCGCATCACGACCGTTCATTAATGATTCCGGGCTTGATCTGGTTGGTCGTCGAGAGGGATTACTTGGAGGGGATCGCATGCCTATCCCTCGTGCCATTCAAGGAAGCAAGGAGGAAGAAGCTGAGTCGCAAAAAGTTAAGGGATCCTCTTCAGTAGTTTAATCATAGCTTCTGGAAATTGAATGATATACTGTATCATGACCGTCCAATGAGAAGGATCCAACGGTTGGGAGTTATTAAGTAATTTGACTCTCTGTGAAGTTGTGAAATGATTGAAGAGGATCTGTCCACCTTTAAATCTATCCCTTGATTATCTTTTCATGAGATAAATCCTAAGTCAGTTTTCCCACTAAATAATATTTTTTTAATCTAAACGTTCCTATTTCATCCCATTAATTTTTGAAGATAGATAAAAAAAATTATAATTCACCTAAATGATAAAATTAAAATATAATTTTTTTTAATATAAATAAATAATTGTCTATAATAAATAAGATGGAGTTTTTTTTATTAATTAAGTATCTAACTTTTCGAATAATTAATTTGAGAGATGATTAATTTAATTTTATTATAATTTTATATTGATAATCAGAATAAATTTAGATATACGTATGGTATATCACTCCGTATCAAGTATCTCATGATTATTTTCTTATTAAAAAAAATTAATATGTAATGTACCCTATTAGGAATGAATTCATAAATATTTAATTAATTATTTTTTAAAAAATAATAATTAATTAAATCGGATAACATCGAATTTGGGATAACCAACTTGATCTCACCGAAGTTTCTCACTGACCATCAGGGTAAATCGAGAAGTACTAAGGGAGATTCATCTAAATAATCAATATTTTTAGACTCATTTTTCAATAAATTTTTTTTTTATAATACATCATAATTAAAATTTAAATTTTAAATCTCTTAATTATTTATTAAAAAATTTACTCATTACACTATTATTACGAGGCAAATTGAATCACACATGAATGGATGATAAAAAATCACGGTTGAACTGGTCGATTAGCTCGATGGTGATTTCACAATTAAGCTTAACTGCTTAACCATCTAATGTTGAAATTGCAGTCAGACGTGACTATGAAATTATAATATAATTAATCATGAAACCGCGATCAAACGTATGTGAAATCAGGGCTGAGCTCGCGAAATGGTGGCTAAGTAATCTCCCGTCTAGCTCGGGTGCCATTCCACAGCAGCCTCCACCGACCTTGATTAGAATGGTCCATTCACCTTGATTCGGTCGTAGATTCATTCATCCATTAATTTCGTAAACAGTTAGGCAGATCATAACATATTTAACATGTGAAAATCGCTAATTTGAATTCATGCTCAATTTCAGAT
The DNA here is from genome assembly GCA_038050645.1 of Hedychium gardnerianum. NCBI lineage: Eukaryota > Viridiplantae > Streptophyta > Magnoliopsida > Zingiberales > Zingiberaceae > Hedychium > Hedychium gardnerianum. The sequence continues at coordinate 6,210,591 of JBBUKS010000035.1, forward strand.
TAAAAAAAGGATGAATTGCATAAAAGTTAAAATAGTTTCTTCCGTTTTTTTTTTAAATGCCAATTTAGTTTATTTTTTCATTCTACGACTATCCTCACGGGCTACTCCCTAGTTCAGGCTCTGTGCCAAACAATTAATAACATCGAATCTAAAATAATTAATTCAATTTTATAAAAAAAAAATTATTGATCATCAAAATAAATTAAAAAATATTAATAAACCTTAATAAAAATTCATTCAAATAATTAATATTTTTAAACTCATTAAAAAATTTAATCAACATATCTTTAATATAAAAAAAAACTTACGCTTGACAGTTTAAATAACGTACACGTATCTTTAATATAAACAACTTACAATTGATAATGACAAATAACCCACAAATGTCCAGTGCAATAAGATTAGCAATTAATAATATCAATACCAAGTATACAACTTAATCTCACAGAAGCAATTTCATCATTTATCAATTTGATGGACCCATTCGGTAATTTCACCGAAGTAAATAGAACTTAATCTCAACATTAAATTGCATAGATCACAACATCAAATAAATGTTATAAATGAATCATTTGTTACATGAAGTAAAGGGTGGATTGTGAATAAGAAAAAACAGTTAGATCAATACAACATTGAAAGAGAAGCAAATAAAAGAAGTAAGCTTGGCATCTTCCAAGGCACAAGCAGACTCCACGGAAAATTAAGAATGAATTAAACAAATGAGAAGTCACCGGTTAGTGACACGACTACCTTGTTTCTTTTGCACAATCAATGCTGTTTTCCTGGATCCTTGTCTATCGTATATAATCGAAGAAGAAACTAATCAGCTTTTCCTTATTCTTCCTAAAGAACTTCCGCGTGAAAGAATGGTTTTTATCAGCTATTTAACTCCCCCCCCACCCTTTTTTTTTAAAAAAAATAAAAATTGTAGAATCTGTTTATCTACATGAATCAAATGGTTTCTACTTCCGCGGGTATGAGAGGAGTAAGAGAGTCTCAGACGCGGGAAGCGATTTCACCTGAAGCTTGGTTTGTTGCTGGGACCAATAGCCATGGGCTAACAGAACCCTATCTAAAAGCTCTTGAGGGACAGGTTCTCCTCTTCTTTGTTGCGGCGAAATCCTGGCTGTGTGTACCAATGTCTTCCATTTATCCTGTATCAATCAGAGTCAGCAAGGTTAGCATGTTGTATAGATGTCTTTTCCCAACAAAATGGATAATTTTGATCGTAAGAAGAGGCACTGATGTATTATATAACAAGGAACACAGATTCTGAAATAATAAGTACAAGGTTATCCTTCCTAGAAAGAACACAGTCCGTCTCAAATAATTTTGAAAGTAAGCACTCAAGTTAAGTGTAAGTACCTTTAGATCAACGTATGTCCGGTGCTTTTCATTCTCAAAAGCACAAAGTTTGACATCTCTCCATCTAAACATAAATAAATAGATGAAACCAGATAAGCCCATAAGAGAGCATGCTTGCAGTAACCAAATATATAGCATCAGTTTTCACAAGCAAAACGAACCTTCCTGTACCAAGCTTTTCCACTGCCTGGACCAGGGATTCCACTTCAGCAACAGTGAATGGCCTTCGAACTCGACGTTGAGCAACTTGACATGATTTGATCTTAGGCTTGTTAGGAAGAGGAACAATGGCCATTGCTTCCTCATTTAGTAGTTGTGGCACTGCAACCAGAGCTAGTGAACTGGCAGTTTGCTTTTCAGGTGATGACGCATTGGTTTGTGACTGAACTAAATCATGACCACTCTCGGGAGAGGCCTTTGCACATTTTTGAGTAGCTTCAAATCCCAATTGGTCTATGGCAGAAGGTACTACAGGTGGAAATCTATCAAAAGCACAAACAAATAGACACTTTATTAAACATTATAGGCAAAAGAAAAAAAATCAACTCCATAACATTACTATCCATTACAAATTTAAAGGATTATGTACTTCACTTACCTATCTAGTTGATCAGAAGAACAACCAAGACTTAGAAGATGAGGGTCTTTAGAGCATGTCAATTCTTCTGGAACATGTCTAATATTTGGCTCCAACATAAAACCCAAATCACCTAACTTGTCGCTATGCAAAATTCCAGCCTGGTGCAAGGTTTGGCTATCATCTGCAACCTTCTTTCCTTGAAGAAGAATACCAACATGCAACCCGCCTCCAAGGATAGTAGTTATAGCCTCCCAAACTGTCCTCTGCATAACATATCAAAACGTGGCATGGAGGAATGTAAAAATATTGAATCTGTGGCTCAACAACTTTGGCATTCACAAAAATAGAATAAAAGCAAATACTGTAAATGGTTTAGGGACTAAAACAGACTAATATAATTGCACACATGGATAATGCTGGGTTGAGGTAGAAATAATGGTTTCTAAAATATCAGAAAGTGAGTCTGTGACGCATTGAACCAACAACACTAAGCACACATGCTTGGGCAATATGACGATAAAGTAATAATTCAACTACTAGTTTTAACAAATAAAAAAGGGTTAAACCCTAGAATCAAGCAAATTTTAAAGGAAAATACACAGCCAACTTCATGCACAATATCATGATCATGATCAAACCATGTGTTTGTTCCAACTATTTGAGATTGATGACAATCTCATACATACTACTGAGATGGAAGTATTATAATTGGATTGAAATAATTGTGTACCTTTAGCGAACCAACAGTAGTTGTTTCAGGAACCTCAACAACAAGTTCTGGCACCTCAAAAGACTTGATCTTCAATTCAACTAAATAAAGAATAAATAAAATAAAGAACCCATTAGGACCTATTCATATCAGGATTGAAATTAAAAGAACAAAAATAAAGGAAAATGACACATGGTTTATCCATTCCACTGCTTACCATGGTAGTCTGAAGAACTATTGCATGATTTGCTTACTTTCGTTGAAGACCACTCATCCTTTGCTGTAAAAACAAAAATAATATTTATTAATACCCAATCCTAAATGGAAGCATTCATGTAGATATTAACTAACTTAAATTGACAAACCATCAAACGATATGTCATATGGTCATTTGATTCTAAATAGATATCATCCTTTCAACAAAACAATTTGGCACACCTTCACAATAAATCCCTCCATCAGAAGCTGACGCAGAATAACGATCAAACAATTTTCTTTTCCTGAAGGGGTTCGTCAATGTTCTTGGACGTGAATAATCCATTTTCTTACCAGTTAAAGAAGTCTTGTTTTCTGTATCTGAAGTGGGAAAAAAAAAATCAATGCTGAAATGCATGAGATTTGCATTGTGGAAACAAAAACGTAGAAACACATGAGCTTAACAATAACAAGAGTATTTATTTAATAAGTTATGGGATAATTGAGGGGAGTAATTGGCGTACCATAATTAGCTTTCTTTCCATCCTGTGATATTGCTGGAGCTACTTTCCTCAATCTAGATGCTAAAAGCTTCCTTATCCTATGGCTATAACCTGTGTGCTGAAACCTAGAGGTCTTGGTAGCAACAATATATTGACTGCATTCTGAAGAATTCTCATCATCTTTATCTGCAGCAGGATCCACATGATCTTCCTGCTTGGGAATGAGGAGCTTCTGGCGAATGCTGTTCATGTCCGAGGGAATATCAAAATTGTTGTCGGAGCTAACTAAAGCAACAAAATTTTCATAATAATTCTTTCGATTGTCAGCACTACTCATGTATAAATCTTTCTCATCTTTTACATCTCTGTCCATTTGTTCAGCTCGGAATGTTGCCTTGCTCTTGACTTCTTTTAGGTCATGCAATTCTATGGTACTAGAATCAAGTTTCTTTGCGCCACGTTTCTGAGAAACGACATAGGAGCCATGCACAGTTTTTACTTTCTTAACAATCAACTTCTGTTCTTGGGCAATAGCATCCTCATGTGATATTTCAGACATTGCGAAGAGAGTAGGCTCTGGTGGTGTGGCTTGTGAGGCCATTGAATGATTGCACAAGTCATTTGTCTTCCCCTTTAGGAAATTTTTGTGACAATGCAGATCTTCGTTACAACTTAGCTGATCACAAGCCTCAAACTTTACCGATTTCTGTGCATCGTTTTTCTCTAATTTAACCGTACCACGTACTGAAACAGGAGAAGATGTTTGAATATTGTGATTTGGACTTGGCAAATTTTCCCTTTCTGACAACAATTTGCTTGCTAGATTGGCAAGCAAATCGAATGCACACATCTGCTCATCCTCAGTCTTCTTTCTTGCTGAACGCTTCCCCTGTCGAAAAACTTGCAAAAGTTAGATCAACAGTATAGATCCGAGCTCACCATATGAAATTTGAATTCGCAAACATACCCTAGCTGATTTGGGAAAATGTGGCACCATAGGGGCTGCAGAAGCACTTGATTCGCCTTGCATCCCGTTCTGAACCACCAAACCCGAAAGATTCATCACAAGTAGGGGCAGCAATTTCAAAAAAGAAGCACCATTCTTTCCTAAATCTGTCACAAGAAAAAGGAAGCAACAAAATTTCAGGCAGGCTCTATGCACGCTATAATAAATCTGTGAAATTCAATGATCGAATAACTTGGTAGTCCACGAAAACAAATTAAGACTAAAATTTAATAATCCACGTTCAACTTCCAATGAAATTCGATTGCCGACTTAAGGTTCAAATGCGTCAAGCAATTCCTTGCAATTACTACAAAGCATGACTACATGTAGATCAAAACGGGAAAAATAAATAAATATCCAACCCCAAGGAAATTTAAGCGATCAAAAAAAAAAGCTGAGATGAATGTCACAAGGATAGAGAACCGTAAGGAAGAAGGATTTCAGGTTCCAGATCCAAAACCACAAGAAACAGAAAAATACTAAATAAAGGTTTAAGTTTTTCTTTTTCGGCTCCTCGGGTCTAATTGCGTGAGCAGATAGAAAAGGAAAGCCACCGAATTTTGACGGAAATGGCAAAGCTTTTCGCAGAGAAATTCAGATTGTCTATGAAAAAACGACGACATCAGGCCGGGAAAAAAAAGAGAAGAGGTAACAAAATCAATTCAAGATGGAACATAAACCTGGCACAAAACAACATGTTTGCCATGATCAAAGAAGAAGGCAGGAATCCGCACTCGATAAACCATCAGAAAAACCACACTAGAGAGAAATGGAGCAGAAACGGATCCAATCACCTGTGGCGACGACGAGGAACGACGCTCTCTGCTTAAGGATCTACAATTCCGAAGAGATCGCCGAGAAAATATAGCTATTCGCACTAAATTTTGTCCCAACTCAAGCGGAGGCGAGATCGGAGGATCACGAGAGGCCAAACCACGAATTGGCGACCAAATTCCCTTCCTCAACCCCTTGTTCCTCCCAAGAAACGCTCGATTCCTCTCTCTCTCCCTCTCCCTCTCTCCGATGGCTAAAAACCCCCTGTAAACCATCCCATTTTGGCTTAAAATCATTAGAACGTTTTTGACTCCCTCCCACGCCCACCGGCTCATCCGGTGACCGCACACGGATTCACATCCTATAACCGGTCGCTCGACCAGTTCCTCTTCCCACGTGTCCTACTATCCGGATCCAACAGTGGTAGCCCTTCATACGATTGAAGCAATTATCCGCCAGTTGTGGATCCTCCATTTTATTTCAAAACTTAATATACACAAAACGACACATTTCGAGATGGAAGAACTCTGGGTAACGGTCCCGTTTCTTATCCGGTATTCTCGTTCCGGATCCAAACGCGCCCGACGAACAACTGCAAACCTACACGTGTCGATGTGCGACGCGCGGTAGATGATTAATGAAGGCTCGTGTCAAATTAATTTCACTCGCGGCGGCGGTTGGGATAAGTTTAATTAAAAAAAGATTAATTAAAGACGAGCTAACCAGTTAATCATAGGAGAAGAGAATCACATGGGGATCACGTGACGGGCTAGGCTGCCATGGGAATCTCGTAACGTGTCGAGTTGGACACTGTTGCCTTACGCAACCGAAGCAAGGAAAGAGCTAATGAGGATATATGAGTCTTAACGTAACTTTACAGCTTTTACATAACCATTTAGTTTTTTTTTATTATTGTGTAATTTTTAAGAACACGTATTAAAGTAAAAAAAGGGAAATGGATCGTATATGACAGCTTAGCTGAGCTAGTCGAACTGATCGAATGAGGTCGGAAGAGAAGATAAAGAAATGAGAGACGATCGAGAAGGTGGAAGAAAGAGTTTGAGTTATCTTGAAGCGCAAGTGAGGGACCAAAGGCGTGAAATGGACATGGAGTTAAACATGTTTTGTGTATTGTAAATAATAAATTGCCAGCTCAGAAAAGGATGAAAGAATTAGTTGGGAAGGGAAGGAAAGGAAAAAGGAAGATGGTGGTGTGTGTTGATTTGTTTCTTTCTCTCGTTTTGGTGTCACATGGTGCATGTTCCGTATGGGATTGGGATCTGTACGTGAGTATATCTAGTCCTGTTGTTTAATAATTATATAAAAGCCGTGGAAGTTATAAATATACCATTCTTTTACGATGTTGAAGAAACACATGAAAATTTTGACCATATGTAGTTTTCATTTGACTCGCAATTTGAGTCAAATTGTTCTTCTTTTTTCAATTACAGAATCGATGACTATTAATGATTTGACTTAAAAAAGTTTTTTTCAAAGGAAAAAAATATAACCTCCTTCCTTATTTTTTTTTTCTCAAAAAAAAAATGCAGATTTAATTATTCGGAGGTTTTGAGCTAGCTAGTAGCTTTACCAAAATCTATTGGGGGTTTAAGTTGGCGAGATTTAAAGGTTTCTTGGGTTTACTTGTCTTACCTAAATGTATGACTAGGCGTGAGAATATGATTATGTAATTTTCAAACTAGAAGATTCAATCTAATTTAAAATGTTAAATTTTATAATTAAATAGACATATTATATGACTTTTTTTTTAAAAAAAAATGTAAAAATAAATGGAGTATGTACCCTTTAGCCGTGTATAGGTATAATCGATAGAGAATGCTTTAAGAGCCAATTTTAATACTAACAAATGATATATTCTCAATCTAGACGACTGATTTCAACTATTATTATCTGAGAGTTCAATGCAAATTAGGTAAAAACCTGACTCGACCTGACTCACGTTAAACTTAACCCATAACTTATGCTTGTAATCCAATCAAGGACGAGCTGGCAAGATGTGGACCGGCATATGATCCGCCCTCCAACCACCACCATCTCCTTCACTGCTAAGATTCTAGTAATCTACGTTGCTTTTTGGCCTTTCTGTTCTCCACATCGTTTAATCAAGTAATTAATAATTAAATGATCCAACCAAAGTTTGGGAAAATACAGAAGAAGGACCAAATTAATTCATCCAACCAGAGCATGTTCTATTGTTAGTTATTGTATAGTTGTTTCTCGCAAATTGATCGGCTGTTAATGCATACCAAGAACACATGACACGGTTTGGAAGTATAGATATTAAATACGTTCATCAATGAATGTGATAAATTGGAATGTAACTTTTCATAATATACACTGTCAATTAATATATGGTGGGGTTCGGCTTGAATCTGAGCAGTGGTGGAACGTATCGGAAATTAAATGAAACAACGAGCAAATAACAAGTTCTCACGATGCATGTTTTTAGAAGTCATGGTGGCAAGTCTTGGGCTCCTTCATGGATTGCACGAACCCTACTTTTAGGTCAGATGGAGAGTTAGTTACAGGGCATCATGGCTGGGATTGGTTTTGTATGGGAGAACAGAGCTCTGAAAGTGGTGGGGATTACTAAACTGCTTTGAGGCTTATATGATAAAGGTAGAAGGGAAGGTCTGCCCTTTTGTTAAAAACTTTAGTTGAATATATGATCAAATTCTGTTCATCCTTGCACTAAAAATATTTTCTGTTTTTTCCATTTTGAGTGAAATGATAAATAATTGGCACATGGAATGAACATGGTCAGGTGAGTTTGGCATATAATTTCAGGAAGATCAAGGCATGTTAATGTTATAATACAATATGAGTCTACGCAACAACGAGTTTAAATTTCATCCATACCACATTATATTTAGAGGGTTTGAAAAATTTAGAGGATTTATTTATGCTTCCTAATTTACTACTAATGATTTTTTTTTATAAAATTTAATTGATCATTTTTAAAATTAATTGAACTGCAAAAATTAAATATAACTATATATGTGCAAACCTATTCAATAAAAAATAGTTGGACAATATGAAAAATGAATGAAAGGAATAAAATAAAGAAGAGAGATGGTCCAACATCAATTGTTGTGGCCATCGCTCGTTCGTGGTTGTCATTCTTTTACCGTTGCTACACAACAATGTAGGTAGATGTATTAGTTTGACCATGGAAAAGGTTCGCTTCTTGAAATGAAATTAGGAATAAAATAATTATGATGATATAAGGCCCGTCAATTCGTTTTAGGATCAATACAGAGGAAGTAAATCATGAAAATTAGTCTGAACAGTGACCAATACATGGAAGATGACAGAAACCTGACTATTAGTCAGGATTTGACTCTTAGATTTTATGATGACAATATTTCATGTATTAACCATCAGTTCACCGTGTGAACAAAAATAAAATAATTATATATACACTTCTTTTGTCCCTTCTTGATTAATTGATTGAGCTATTCAATTTAATTGACAAAACCATTTTGACTCGCTCAGAAATATCACTTAAATTCGCCTAATAATATCACTTTGACTCACCTGATAAGACGACCATTTCAACATACTTAACAAAGCCAGTTCAACTAACTTGCTTGGCCCAGCTTTGGATCCATTTTGATGAAAGAAACTAAGTACTCCAATTGGTTCATAAATATCTTATTTATTTATAGTTATAGAGTACAGAATAATTATCTTGCAAATTGAATAAAGCAGAGCCAATAACATCTTTATCATGTTGTTGTTACAGAGGGGAGGGAAGGGAAGGCTGGGAAAAGGAAGAAGTCAAAAAACGTCCTAAATCTGAACTCTCCCAAGTCAAAATTTCTTTATTCCATTGTCAAATGAGATGCCAGGGAATTCTAATTTCATTATCTTAATTGAATCATAATGCCGTGGCCAAAATAAAATGGGGAACACTAAATAATTTGGGGAAAATGGATTATCCTTTCAGAAAGAAATTCCATTCCATTTGTAAAATCTTAATAATTTGACTCCTACTTTGGCTTTTTCAGAACTAATTATTATCACAAGCAATCTTTTAGCTTGTAGGATAACTAAATAATTTATTGCCATGTCAAAGAAGCACAGAGGAGCCATAAGTAGCTTCATTCTCAAAGATCATAGTTCATTCAGAGGTAGCAAAAGAAACAAAAGTATGACAAGCAGAGAGCTTTTCTTCTTGTATGGCTCATGCTGTTACGAAGTCCCAATTGTTCATTAGAAAAGAAAAAAACAAGGATGTTCTTCATTAAACTTGTTTAGAGGTGAAAATGCTAAAACATGCAAATTTTGAGCACCATCTCAAAACTAACAGGTACCTCCATGATGATGAACTTGGGGAAAACTACAATTATGAGGTGAAAGTGGTTCAGGAGAGTTCCAAACTACAATATAGGATAAAATTTTAATTCCTTAGTTTATTAATTTGTTTCATTTTGATGAAATTTTGAAAAGTAAAAAAAAAAAAAAGTTGCAAGGAAGCAGCACGTCTGATATTTGTCATGCAATTATGAGGCTATTAAAACAATCTGAAATTTAACTTAGACAACAAAACCAAGATACACCTTTGCAACTAAACAACACAAGATTTGAGTGGAGAACATGATTCTCATTACTTTTGTTTACCAAATAGCCATCTCATTCTAAAATCATGGGCAGATTGAGATTCTTAACAATATGATCCTAATGCAATTTGGACATTTGCATTAGGATTTAACCAGCTGATGTTGTCTTCGCTGCCCTCCATGGACGGAGAGGAATCAAGCAAATACTGATGTTTCGAGCCCAACATTTCCTGAGTGATGAATAGCTTCAGATTTCTCATTTTCCTCCAACAGCTCTGGGAATGCTTCCTTGATGTTATGGATACTTTCCAGGGCATGGTCTGCACCTTTGACTCTATGTGAAGTGCCCACCTAAATCCATTCAAAACATCAATATTCGATCGAATCCGTGTCAGAGAACTCTCGCGAGAAGAAGAAAAAAAACTACCAGCACGGTATGCAAGCCAACGCGGTTCGCGGACTGAATGTTGCGAACACTGTCATCGAAGAAAATCTAAAGGAGAGTTTGTTCAGTTAAGAGAGAATTTAAGAAGCGAAGTCCACAACAATCAATGCAAGGGAAGGAGAAAGCATCTCACGGTGGTTTGAGGATTGATGCCGGCAATTCTGAGAGCATGTTCCATGGCTTCCACGGATGGCTTGCAAAGAATTGGCGTTTTTGGCAACTCAACTCCAGAATTTGGATGAGAGAAGTGACCGACGATGTCAAATATGTTATCAGCAACCCTTTCTTGATCGAAATCTGAAGGCAGCAGATTGAGTGTCTCAAAGCATATGATTCCCTGGAAACAGTCCTCCAGACCAAGCCTTTCGAGCGCTTTTGCAGCATGAATCTTATCAGCATTGGTGAATATCTGTTTTTTAATCATTTTTTTTTTTAACGAGAAAGATAAAATTCAAATGGGCGTGGTAAAATAGTTTCTGTAAATATAAATAAAACAGAGAGAAAATGAGGTTCTAAATTGATTCTTACTACTTTGCGGATTGGAAGGCTCTGCAACAGGTGTCTGAGAACAGGGTCAGGCTTTAACTTCTCGTACGGCAGTCGGCCATGAACAAAACTTTTAAATAGAAAGATAAAATTTGGTTAAAAGTTAACTGTTACAGAATACAAACGAAACTGACTTCTTAGAATGGAACCTGTGATAATCATCGTAGTTGAAATTGTAGCCGATAGCCTGAAACGTAGATACATACCAAAAATCACATGAGAACAGAGTGTTCATCCAAGCAAATGAAATTAAATAAAAATGACACGTTAATTACCCTCAACCCTGCCATTGTTGTGCCGTAGTTCTTGTAGAGCAGATTGCACAAGTCTGGAATCTTGCTTCGTTCAATTCCGAGTCTTTCGACCATGAAATCTGAATCACGAACTGAGAAATGAGCAGTAGAATGAATAAAACAGAGCACGAACTAGTGGAAACTTACCTCCGATGTTTTTGAGGCATTCGGTTGAGATGCCAGAGCTCAAAGGGTAGAGTGTGTCGTCCAAATCTAGTTCAAGATCATATAATCACTATTCTGTTCAGGAGAGCATTTAAATCCAACCTAATCAGGAAGCGTACCGAAAAGAAGACAGTCATATTTCATCTCGATCAATTGTGATCTTGACAATTTTTAAGAATTAATTTCAACAATTCCAATGCCGGAGAAAATGCAGCAAAGATGAACGAAGAGTGCAAGCACTGGAGATGGGAGGGAGAGGGGAAGGAGCTAGGTAGGGTTGCCTCCAGTTAAATAGGCAAATTATTTCAGAAAATAAGTTGAGTTTAATCATAATAAGAAGAATAATGGCCAAGAAGTCTCATGGTTTCTAGTAATTGTCCAGCTGTCGTTATGGGATTGGATGATTTTTTTTTAAAAGAAAAAAATCTTTGATCGGGATCAGGGCTATTGATTCATGCACTTAGATTTGGACAAAATCTAGTTTGGCTTCGAGTAAGAGACGAAGACCGTTCACGGGATTGGATGGTGGAGATCAGACGGCGTGGCATGTCCACTAAGGATCCGATGAGAAAGACCGGTCAGTCGTGGCAGTCCACCCAGAAATTGATAATAAACTCTTGGCTTACAGAATATTATAAAAACAAATGGATTTGGAGAAGGAAAAATTAAATAAACTTTATTCCTCTTAATTATTTCTTTAAGTATTTTTTTTTTATAATATCATTTTATCACTAAGCATTTTAAGAATACATATTACTAATGATAAATAGATAAAATAAATAATTCTAAGGCTGGTGACATATCACTATCTAATTCAACGTTAAATAATTGCTCAAACTGGAGATGGAAATGAGAAGGATAAGTTCATGCTATATTTATGTCAATTATCGAATAATAGTTTGTGAAATCAGTTTCTGTCAAATTCCTCTCTTGTTTACAATCTCTCCACTTAGCAATTTATTTTGGATCTTTCTGTGTTTCTCTTCTTTCATTTGTATCTTCTTATCCCGTGGATTTTCTCCGCGTCCGAAAGCCATTCGTTGCCCTGCCTGATGCCGGCTCGGTTGACCGACGACGTTGTTCAAAGTGCGCAAAAGGATGTCATAATCTCGTAGTTTGCGCTGTTGGATTAGTCTCAGAAAAGTGGAATTGGCTTTTGAACAAACAGATAAAACTTTCTCTGAACTAAGAAGTTGCTTAATTCAGGTTTCCTATCGGGATTTGGCTACGCAGAGAGGAATACGATCCACATTGCAATTTGTTGCTTGTACAACATCACTTGCAATCCCATTTGTATAACGGTGGGCGGATGGATACATCATGCATCTCCAATTTCACTTTCTCTTCCACCAAATCGTTCGCATTTCCAAATGTCACCGTTTCCCAGCCCTTGTTTGCTTCAATAGAAAATTAAAAGGATGGATTTATTATAAAATGGATGTTGTTTTGTATTTCTTTATTCTCAATTTGTTCAACCGGTTTAATCGTAAGTATTAACCTCAGCTCATTGGGTTGATTGAAGTAGATTGGATTTAATAGGAGATGAACAAATCATGCCAAACTAGATAGGCCAGACGAGTCGCTAAGTTTAGCAAGGGGACAAGGGGAGTAGCTAATCGAACTAGAGACTATTTTGTATAGACAAAAACTTCGAGGAGGGCAAACATGAAACATGTAATCCAATCGAGCTGAAGTAAATAAGTGATTGAATAAATTTAATTTTTTTATCCAGTTATTTATTCCTCTTGTTTTCATCTCTTTGGAGCAAAACCAAGTTCTAGATTTTGAGGGTTATTAACAATTATTTGGAAGCCAAATAATTGAAGACAGATGGCAACTTAAAGTTTGAGCGATTAAGTTAGGCCGAGTAGATCCAATATTGCTATCATTGAACTTGAAAGCTTCATTATTGATGAGGATCAGGATGGCGCCTAAAACAGGTCAGAAGAGTATAAGAACACGGAAAGAAACAAAATAAATAAATAAATGTGATAAGGAGGATTAGATTATGCTGATTCATTTCAAGAAGCACAAGTTAAAATAACTCTCTTTTCAATTTCTTTAAAGCTCTCTTTTTATGTGTCATTCAATCCCAATGCACTTTTCACCATAAAAAAAGGCAAAAACTTTTAAATCCCACTGTCTCGATGCCATTCAATCTAGTCACACTCTTTGAAAGAAAAGAAGCAAAAGGCAAACTCTTTTGTCACACTTCATTCTACTATTCAATCCAACGAGTAAAATTTAGGCTAATCGAATAAATAAAGTACAAAATGCAGGAAAACTTGTTCTTTTTCTTTTAATAAGTATATGTCAATTCATAGTACTCCAACTCTTGTCATTTAACCTAGACGACCAATAATATCTGGGAACAAGCTAATGCTCTTTTAGGCACGTACTTCGCGTTCTTTTTCTTCCCAATACTATCTGGGAACTAGTAGAAAATCAATAAGGCAAGACATAATTGGAAGAAAAAAAAAATTCAAAGACTAACATAGCAGTCATAAGTAAGCATATGATGCAACCACTCTCTGGAATAATGCAAAGAGTGTAACATCTTTCACATTCACATAAATATCCGCAACAATTAGGATAAGCCTAAATATAAATCAACCACTCTGTAGTATACAGTATAGCCACTCTGGAATATTCTCAGTAAGACCTCCACATTCACATAAACATAGTGGAAAATGGCACTCGATACAAGCTAACCATTAACTTGGGAGATCATAATTTAGTAAGAATTGTCAACAAACAAGGATTGAAACTTTAAGGTGTTACACTAAAACTCTTTTTCTTTGACAATCTCAAGCAGAAATAATAGGGATCATATGAATTTGTTGTTATAAATTTGCAGTTGGCGGGCAAGCTTAAAAAAAAAAAAATAGAAAAGGTTTATCATTTATGATTGAGGAACTTATTGTCGTTAGAAAATTCACAAAGCGGTTCCTTTCTGCTCATTGTGTTTTTTTACCTGATCATCGGATATGCGTTCGCCCCATGGACCAAACTCCAGTATGACGCACAGGAGCCTGAAGAAGAAATATGACTAGTGTAAAAAAAAACATGATAAGGATTATTAGAAAACCAGCACACGAGAAATTTTTTTAGATTGTACACAATTAATTAATTGTAGCAATGTCAAACTGCTTACTGGTGTCTTGATTGAGGGGAAAACGTTCCAAAATCTGAGTGTTTCATCGCCTGCTCCAGTCACTATCGTCTGCAGGAAAGGTCCAAGATAAGTAAATTTGCGAATCAATCTAGTTAGCAAATATTATTGAGTCCAAACAATTATAAACTAATGACAATCTTCACAAACATTCATATTCCACCAGGCAACGTGGAACTATTGGGAGTTCTCTTTTATCATTTTACATTATAGAGATTATCAGCAAAATTTTAGGGGAACGAAAGAGAAAAAATACTGTCAGTTATTAGTACCTGCCCATCTGGTGACATGGCAAGATAAAGAACACGAAGCGTGTGGCCTGTTAGAGTAGCTACCTGTTTTGTGATGTTTCAGGCAAGTGAGCAATGCAATAAATGAATATAGGTACACTGTAAATCTATTGAAGAAAACGGAAAATAACCTTAAACAAACCTAGACTAAACAACAAAAATTGTGTATGCTTCTCTAAACCAAACCATAGGAAAAAAAACTTGGTTATTTCATCAAATTTTTTATTCAAGATTTTGAGCCCTTTAGCTCGAATTTATTTCAAATTTGCACCTTTGCACTTGTGATCATCCCCTGAATCCACCCATGTTGTTTCTTTTCCAAATTTGGAGCCTTTTTAGGAATGACATTTTGCCAAAATGTCTAATGGTTTCAAGGGCTTTAAATTTGAAAAAAAAAAAGAAGAAAGAATATGAAATTAAGGGGACAACCAAAAGTGCAAGAATGTAATTTGAAACAAATCTGAGGTATTTAAGGTTATCAATGACTTTTTTCCCTAAAGGGTGGTACAAAAACTTAAAAATAAATGTAGACTGACTCAAAGGGTCATTAAGAGTGCAATGATGTTAATTTGACACGAATCTAAGACAAGGCCATCAAACACTTTCGCCTCAATGAGTATGATATATGCTATCGATATCGATGAGTTAATTGCAACTATTTAGGATCAACTATGTAGATTTTATTCTTACAGCAAACTCTTTCCAACAACAGATTTTACCATTAAATTAATAGGCAGTTCAAAAAATCTTTAAATTTATTGGTAAGTTGTTCTTCAAATAAACGTTAACACATCAAAAAAGGACAAGAAGATTTCGATTTACACAAAAAAATGGGGGAAAATTATTTTTTTTTAACGTAGTTTAACTTTGTATCATGTCGATTTAAAGTTTAGCTAACTTTACATTATCAAAGTTCTCATGTTTCCGATATTTTGACTAACTTTGTAGTCGTTCACATTATTTGACGTGTTGGCCTAGGTAAAATGATCTATAGCTATAATTACTAGACAGTGTGGAAGTAGTCAGCTATAATTGTTACCACCAAAGTAGCGTACCTTGTTCAAAGATGGATACTTCCACACCATGATTTGATTCTGGGAGTAACCATGGGTACTCACTAGTTCATTTACGTTCTTACTCCATGCTAGATTACACACCTGACTGCCGGTGTCCACGCAGTTAAGCATGCTCCCATTACTAGTGTTCCAGAAGCGGATGCACCTATCTGCCGTTCCACCTCCTGATGCAACAAGGTTATGCTGGTGGGGTGACCAAGTAATGGCTTTAACTGCAGCTGTATGCTCTGTTAGTTTAAAGATCGGGCTTTGAGACCGCTGGTTCCAAATTAAGAGCTGTTTTCAGAGAACCATACCCCAGGATTTAATCATCATTTGGATTAAAAACAATTCTACATGTTTATCCAAACCTCTATAATCAAACACATGTAAAGGCATACCTGATTGTCATTTCCACCGGATGCAAGTTCGCGATCATCATGGGACCATTTTAGTCCACAAACCTGACACATACATGGTGATTCTCTTAGAAGAGTTGAAAAATATATACAACAAATGCTGCGAGCTTAAATCTCAAATTTCAGCTGGAAAGTTCTTAACCTTTCTGTAATGAACCTTTAGTAGTACAATGGTCAATGATTATTTGGAATGTATATTTCACATGAACTGACTGTTAAAGTTTGAAGGCAAAAAGCATTGATGTATTGCTGCATCTATAAAATAAAATTTGTGTAGAGAAACAAAAACAAAAGAAAAAAACTTTAATTTTTACTATTTAGTTTTATATCCATTGTATTATTTTTGGGTTTAGAGAATGGTGTCAAACAAGTCTGCCCAGCATGATGATGTCCAGTGACCAGTCCAGGAGGCCTGATGATGACTCAGGATTTAATTGGTTGCATTGAGTCTAGTTCAGCCTAGGGACATGACCCAACCCCATGCCCAATGTATTTTTCCTAATTTCTCAATTATTTTTGCCTAAAACTCCCAAGATGCATCAATATCCAGATCCTCATCCATCTCAAATATCCAAATCCAATTTCAGTTCCTCAATTTGTATTTCCTATTTCATCATCTCCATACCTTTCCAACTGATTTTCTCTCTCATATTTTTCTTCTCATTCCTTATCTCTTCCTTTTTCTATATATTCCATTATTCAGCTTAAGCTAAGTTAATCTATTAGGAAATGGGTCATCTCGCCTAAGATGCAAGGACAAAAAAAAGGACCGCGGTGGGTGGAAAGGCTAGATTAGACTGTGTTATAATCCTCAAAACCAGAGTCTCTTCTTTTAATACCTGCCTTGGTGCTGAACTGGCAATGTCCTATCTATATGGAGCAGCTAGTGACTTCATAGAGGCAATATATCCTCTTGCTCGGAGTATGTAATTCTACCTAGTATTGACTATGTCCAATAGGGCGTTGAAAGATTACGAGCAACTAGCTTTTCCCCATGATTTTAACCTCAAATCCCCCATAGACCATGGACTTTCATGGCAACAACAATAATTTTGCAACATTAGTTTGGACATGAAGCATTATTATGTGTTTGTATGCATATGTATATTTCAGAATTATGTTTTAACTTTCAAATTATGTAAATCATTAAAATAAAATTATTTAGTTTTAAAATTTTTCTCCAATTACGGGAGCCCTGCTCTCTATTTTGGTTAGGCCATGTTGGTCGCACCTCAGGTTTAGAATGTTATTGAATACTTACCTCAGATCTATGACCAACATGTTGGCTAGCAAAATCACTTGGAATTCGAAGGTCATGATTAAGTATATTCTTGTCCCTACTCCCCGAAGATAATATGCATGAGCTCCAAGCCAATACTCCAGTTCTTGTAGAGTGTCCACCCATGTTTCGAACCATTTTGCAGCGTGCGCCATCCCAAATCTGTCAAATTCATTGTTAAAGGAAAAAAAAATAGAATTAGGTCAACCATGAAGCATTATATTTGATGATTTTACAATTAGGTTAAAAAATCGTACTTTCAATGCATATTTGTCAAAGAGATCTAGTTAAATTCATTTTAAAATGTTTAAAACTATTTATATTATTAATAATCCATATATATGCATAGAAGATATACATGAAAAATATATAACATAAGCAATCAGTTTTAAATTTTTCATAGCAATCAGCCTAAACAATTCATTTATACATCACATTCCTAAGCCAACCTATATAATGCAAGAGGCAATGTGTAAGTGTAAAAAATAGTAAAAAAAAATAAAAGTTAACAGCAAAAAAGGATGGCTCACACACACACACACACAAGAAAAAAAAAAGAGTTCCACAAGAACAAAAGACAGAGAAATGCCAAATATTGTCATAATAATTTCATTACTTGTCATCAAATTAAACTGCCCATTTCTTTTATTTGAAAATGCTTTCTACTTCATTAGTCCATAATTCTTGAGAGACCAAAACAATTCTAGAGCTTTTCCTGGGTTGTTATTGAGGTTCCTGTGATCATCAAACTGCTGACACTCTTTTTCTTTGAAATCATGTTCTATTTCATTAGTCTATAGTTCCTGTGGGAAACAGCTGTAGAGTCCTTGGTTGAGGCTTGAGAGCACTTATTATCAAAGCTTTTGCCATCAAATTCCATGCCAAGTGAGACTTCTTCAAAATTTTCAGTAGCATTCAGAAAATAATTATCCTAATTGTATGACCCTCATTATGTGGAGTTAAAGCAATAGATTAACTGAGTAAAAGGGCTAGCATATTATATACACATACAACTTTATTTGCACTCTTCATATTTGGACTTTCATATATACAACTGTATTTGCAGTCTTGATATGTTTACTTGCTCTAAGTCAAGTAAACATTAGAGTTTTAATCTTGTTCTGTAGGAAAATACAACCCGCATGAAGTAGGAAGGAGTTGGATTGTGGAATTGTAGATGGCACATATTGTATTTAATACAATCTACATGTTCATTGTCATTGTAGATGGAATTGTATATGCTTCATACAATTAGGCTTGGGTTAGGGTTGAACTGAGTTCTACCATTGTTGTGCATTATAATCTACATGTTCATTGTCTTGTATGAAACATATGCCAACTCAAGATCTTTGCTTGCACAGAGAGTCACATGTCCTATAGTACTCATTAATGAGAGTGAGTTTCTTGGCAGCAACATACATGACAAGGTTAGCAAGAGCTTGAACTAGCCTATTGGCAACAATATCATATACATTACCATAATGTTGCTGTTGAAATTTGATGATCTTACAAGTAATTTGTCCTGCACAAACTTATGAGGACGATCTGAGTGGGTGACCTCAAAATCGTGGTTGCTTGTTTCAACAGTATTGCACCTCAATTTAATCCTTAGTTGAATTGCCACACCAAATTTGCAAATGCATTTGACGAATCATGCATAGATCATTAACTGTCGTACTGTACATAAATTGATCCAATCAAACTTAAAATCTATGCACATCAATTTACATCCTGAATTATGAAACACAGGTGTACAACATATCTCAACGAGACACCTTGACTGATGTGATGGTCTTTGAGCTAATTGCCTCAAATTTGTAAAGGAGGACTAATAAATTGAGATGCTGAGTTAAGCTTCGTTGAACTCTAATTTTGACATAGATTGAGAGCTTGAACTAGCCCATTGCCAACAATATTGTATACATTAAGTTAAAGTTGATGTTGAAATTTGACAACCTTACAAGTGATTTGTCCATCACAAGCTTACATGGATGTGAAACAAGGGTGCAAGTGGGCGACTTCAAAAATTGTGGTTGAGCTTTTTTTTCATTCATATTGCACCTTAATTTAATTCTTAATTGAATTGTCACACCAAATTTGCATATGCACTTGGCGATTATCGCATAGATTATAATTGAATACAAATTGATGCAACCAATCTTAAAATCTATGCATATCAATTTAAATCCAATTTGGAACACAATTTTTCAACATATCACAACAAGACGACCTTGAGTGGTGTGATCATCTTTGACCTAATTACCTTGAAGTTATGAAGACTAATAAAATGCTAAACAAGGGTGTGAATGGGTGACTGCAACAATTATTGTATATAAATTGATGCAATCAAATTTAAAATCTATGTACATCAATTTACATCCTCAGTTGTGGAACACAGACTTACAACATATCAGAACAAGAACTTTGACCAATGTGATCGTGTTCAACCTAATTGCCTTGAATTTACAAAGGAAGGCTAATAAAATGAGAAGTTAGGTTAAACTTAATCGAGCTCTAAATTTGACTCGGTCTACACGGTTGAACCATAATTTTGACTTGATCAACATCTAACCTTAATCCAACATGACAAATGGCCATAATGACAAAAGACAAGTGCATGATAAGTAAACATCAAAAAATGATCCTCTTGTTTTTGTGTTTCTATAGATAATCAAATTTTTTCTTTCTATGGGGGGTGTATAACTATTAATGAAACTACAAAAAACTTGGATATATGAATATATGCATTGACTTCATTTTTGTCTTCTTTTTTTAGAGAGAAACTGTACATTTGTATATTTGCTCGCATGTAACCACAAATGCACATGCAATCATATGCATTATAATTCTCAACTAGTTCACCTGAACTAAATTACTTTTGACTTTATATCTCTAGTAATATAATATATGTGAAGAAGACAACTTCGACTACTTTATGAATGGTCTCATAACAAGAGTGGGTAACACCTATTTGTTTCAAGTCTATTAACTTACATGTTACTAGTGTAGCTTCAAGCTTATATGAATACAATTTTCAGTCATATTTTTCTGGTAACAGTATGGACTTTCTGAGCCAGCATATTTAGGGATTAAGAAAGTCAGAAATATTCACATACCTGAACATCTCCAAGACTTGTTCCAATTGCTAAGTAAGAACCTTCTTTGCTCCACTGGATTGAGCACACACCATCTCTATTGCCCAAATCGCACAATTTTGTCACCTGATATCACAGGACCAAGTTAGTCTATTTCAAACACAAGAAACACATGACTAATCTTGGCAGATTCCACAATATATTACAGAATGCGCATTTGATTAATCATTGGAGAACATATATATCTTTTCAGAGTGATGTTGCTAAACTGATGCTTAAGACCTTGCTTGTGGTTGCTGACCAAAGATACACACAAGTCCCAAGTCCAACAGCCAAAACATTCTGGGAGGACCAATCGACAAGATTCAGGTAAAAATCATCCTGAAGCGAGGGAGCGTCCAAGACCTGCAGAACATTTAATTGGGAGAGTGAGCTAACGCTCCCTACCTACTTGCTTAGTCCCTTCAGCCAAAAAACACCTTCTACCTTGTGCGGCGTTTTTGGAATCTTCCTTGGAACTTTGGGTGGGGTGGAGACCTCCACGGCGTTATCGTGCCCGATCCCCATGGAAGCGACAGCAAAGGGAGAGCTTGGAGCGGGGTGATCCGTCTTGAATCGAAATAGATTCTTGTTGGGGCTTATCGGTGAACCCTGGGCGCCTCCAGAGGTGCCTCCGGGAGATGGATCGTGCCCAAAGAGCTCTGCTCTAAGCAGACGGGAGTACGCGTCATTCCCACCCTCCTTGGACGGCGAGGGTTTCTCTGTCAGCGTGAAGTTCTGTAGCCGGGAGGAGGAGCGACAGGGGATGAATCGGTCTCCATAGGTAGTCTTCTTGGGGGAGGGCGTCTTCGGTATGGCCGGAAAGAAGGAGACGGAGGGGACAGGATCGAGGCGGAGCGACGATTCCATGCCGGCGGGGAGGTTTAATCGACTCTTCCTCGACTCCATCGTTGCAGATCGACCACAACCTACTCCTCTTCCTCACTTTGATTTGAGGTACCAAACCTAGTTTTGACGATGAAGAAGAGATTGAGATGGAGATCGAGAGGGAGAGAAGGAGCGCAAAAGAGCTTTTAGCAAATAGCAACGGTAACTGGGAGCGGAGGATTTCTTTTTAATGGCAGGTAGAGGGGGCGAAGTAGCCGTTGGACTCCCCACGGGATTTGATGTTTTTAATCAGACAAGATTGGCATCTATATCAGCATCACTCCAAGTTGGACCCATCCTTGATTTTCTAGTATAACCAAACAAAACCCTGCTTTGGCTCGACAGGTGATCCCTCACAGACACGTGGCGATCGGTCTCGTCTGCCCAGCCAAAAGGAGCAGGTGGCTTTTATTCGCAAAAGCCAGTAATGGCCCTTCTTGGACCCACCTTGTTCCTCCATTCACCGGGACGGTATAGATATGGGTGTCTGAAGCGAATTATAAGAAAGTGTTCTTATATTTCCTAAATCTTTAAGGGGGACGTCCCATCTTATAAAATTAACACAAATATAAAGATTATTATTAGTATTTAATTATAATAAAATAATAATTTTATCCCTTTTATGTAATTATTTGAAATATTTTTTTAATCTAGTTGATGTCGGATGGTATAACGATTATCGTATAAATTATTGAATCATTGATTTATATACGAATACAAAAAAACAATCTTCTATAACTCATTGATTTGAAAAAAAATATCAAAAAAATAAGAAAATAAATGATACTATCGAAAATATTATTAATCCTAAAAAAATTTCTTACATCAACCCAAATAATTATTTATATAGACCTAAATTCTTAAGACGCACAAGAAAAAAAAAATCTTAAAACAAAAAAAATCTTAATAGAAAAGAAAAAATCTTTAAAAACTCAAATCTTGAAATTTTTAAATAGATTCGAAATCCTAAAATGTAAAAGTTAAAAATTATTAAAATTACCTAAAATGTCAAAAACCTAGAAAATTAAAAAAATATAATAATAATAATAATAATAAGATCCAACAAATCCTTTTGCATAAGTCATTTCGGGTTAAAAAAATTCGTCCAGCTCTGGCCAACCTCTCCTCTTCCTTTTGTGCCAGCTCCAAAGCTGATTGCTCTTCCGGGATGCATTGACGTTCCAGCTCTTACAACGTTCTTTTAAATTCTACTAAGTCAAATTCCTCCTTCAAATTATCTCAAATTCATCTGGGTCATCTTGAACGTCAAAATTATCATCCACTATAGCGAAATCTAATCATCCCTAGAACAAAATTTGGGTGTAATGAAAAGAAAGAAATTGATTTTTCATCTTCTCTCAAGTAGTGATCTTAGCTTTGTGTTGTCTATCTTATGAGCGTCGCAACTGCTCCCATTACATCGATGCTTGACTCTTGAGTTTGATGGCAGTTAATTTCACCTTCATTCGATCCGGAACTTTTTTATATTCAAAAATTCGCTCAACTTCATTGATCCAATCAACGAGGTCCTCTATTTGTAACGAACTAGAAAATTCGAGTAGATTAACCCGAAAATCGATATCTCCATACTATTTCTCTCGACCACGAATTTCATGATTATGATAATGGTTTTTGAAAGCGGAATCAAAATTAGGATAAGAGAACTTACAATCTTTAAGATCTTGCGTCATTAAACGCTGAGATAATTTTGCGACTTATCTATGTAGATCTAGTATCTCGTCTTGGGTGTTACGATCATAGTGTGAAGTTTCCTCACCCGGAACCTGTCTGTCGCGACCTCAATCATGACCACGACAACCATCCATGGGATTTAAAGAGCTCTAATACGTGGCTAGTGCATGAGGTGTTGCCACCATAAAGAGCTCTGATACCATGGCTATGCACCACCACTAAAGAGTCCCCTCAGGAAGGGCTATTGTCTAGTGCATGGGGTGTTGCCACCATGAGGTCTGAGAGTTAAATCCTAGTTAATAGCCAGGTTCCTGCTCTTCCCCATGCACTGGTCACTGTTCAAACTAGTAGTCACCTGTGATTTACCTCCTCCGTGTTGATCCTGGGACGGATTGGTGGGGACGCTGGGGGCAAACGTTTTGCCTTTTGCCATCGTGAAAGCGCTCTCAGTGTCTCCCTTATGCATTGATCACTGTTCGGGCTAGTAGTCACTCGTGATTTACCTCCTCCGTATTGATCCTGGGACGGATTGGCGGGGGCGCTGGGGGCGAGTGTTTCGCCTTTTACCACCGTGAAAGAGCTCTTAGTGTCCCCTCGGGATGGGCTATTGGCTAGTGCGTGGGGCGTTGTCACCATGAGGTCTGAGGATCAAATCCTGACTAGTAGTTAAGTTCCTGCCCTCCCCCATGCACTGATCACTGTTTGGACTAGTAGCCACCCGTGATTTATCTCCTTCGTGTTGGTCCTGGGACCGATTGGCGGGGGCGCTGGGCACGAGCGTTTCACCTTTTGCCACCGTGAAAGAGCTCTTAGTCAGCCTAGCTTCTCTAGATTTCCGGCCACCCAACACCTCGGCGAGGAGAGTCTTGAGTGTAGGTTGATGGAGGACAGAGTAAGCTGTTCGAAACAGGTCTAGGGAAGGCTCAGGAGCTTCATCGGAGGTGTCTGTGGCTTCGCCAGAGCTTCCCCGATTCCAATAGATCGCTGCCCTGCCCTGAGTGAACATCGTTTAGGGAGTGTTGCTCCCTCTTCTCATTTGGGAAGGTGACGGATGTCGCCAGTGTTGTCTAGGCACAAGAGAAAGGGAAAGACTCATGAGAGTAAGACACCAATAGGATGGGGCACTGAGTTTCAGTTGATCATTGAAGTTCCTCTGAGATTCAAGGTTACAAGGTTGGAAGGTGGAGCTACAGCGAGGCACTATTTCATTGACAACAAACAAAGTACAACACAAGCATCAAGTGACTTCACAGTACACAACATCAACAACACACAACAATCGGCTGGAAGGCTAGCTGGCGAAGAGAACGGTACAAGAATCGGCGCCGCCGACGCCCCCACAACCCTTAGGACATCGACGACCAACCATAAAAATCTAGTGCCACTAAATCCACACAGGAAATGTGAAGGAGAAGAAGCGTCTAGCGCCGCAGAGAAAGCCAGCCATCGTCGCTGTTGCCAGAAGCAAGGAAGACGAAGCACTCTCTAGCGTCGTCTGCCCGTTGACACTTGACACAATTGGCTTCTCTCTCACTGGCTGGCCAATCAGAGGCGGTGTAGATAATTACGTGGTAGCTCAATTCCCAAAGATGGTAGGTGAGCGGCGAATTCAAATTCAAGGCGGCGGATCGGGTAAATGAGTGGCAGATCCGGGTGCAGTGTGAGATCCATTACCCAACTAACTTAAACAGAGAGGGTAGACGGCGCAGATTACCTTAAGTATCAGTTATCGATCCAACGACGGAGGTTGTGCCAACTATGCTGAGTCACCGGGTCAAAGGATAAAGAGCGTTGCATCCAAGTCAACAAGTTGCAACGGACGGTGCAGATCATCTCACCCAAGGAAATTGGATCCAACTGTTGGAGACGACGCGAGTCTAATTCAACGTGGGAAATTTGGGGCAACTGAGATCTGCATGAACAACTGGATGAGGTTTGACTAATCAACTTAGCACTATTCATCATCTTCCTCCTTGTGTGAACATGCACAGGAGCTCCATTGTTCCCCGCTGGGGATACCATCCCTTCCCCTGGGATGCATACAACGATCCTACACCCACCTAGCGTGTCTCTAGGCCACAGCATCAAGCCCGGCAAGTTGTACATGCCCTTGGACAATCTACACTAGCACTGAAACAGATTAGGGCACATTCTACAGTAGATAAAGGCAAGCAATAGTGTTCAACAGATGTAGTGCAACCAATCCCTGGGGAGGAGACTCTTGGCAATGGAGCAGAAACTTGAACGCCAGACCAAACCCAATTTGCGATTCCATGAACCCTCATAAGCACTGGGCACAAGAACTCATAGATTGTGCAAGGACAAACGTTGGGGAACCGAGCACAAGAGCAAGAGCAGCCAATTCAAGAACCTCCATCCCGACGATGGGTAGACCTATTCACCAAGAACAAAGCCTGCTATGAAAATACTGCTTTGCAATTCATCGAACAACAAGGGGAGGAAACTACCCTCACGGGTGAAGACAAGGAGCGACTGGAAGATACTGTAGGTTATTGCCTGGTAGGCAGGTTCCTAGGTAGATTATCAGGATGGATGGCAGTCTAACAGCTAACGAAGAGGTGGTGCTACCCACCGCACAAAATCCTCTCCCATGATACTCTATGGTTGGTCTTCAAATTTACCACGAAAGAGAAGCGCGATGCGGTTTTGAAAGGACGGTCATACATTGCGATAAGATGTTGTCTATGAAGGATCGAGTTGGACCGGCTAGAGGGGGGAGACGAATAGCCCTGCAAATAAAAATAAAATTTCTCTTGCCTTTAGCTAAGCAAGGACACACACTAGTTAATTAAAAATAATAAACATATAATGAAATAAGAGACTCACAGATTTACTTGATTACAACCTAGTTGGTTGTAAATCCAAGACAGATGAAGCTCTAAATAATTCTTTCGTTGAAGGCGGAGTAGCCTCTTACAGACTTTGAAAGCATATACTTGAGAAAACAGAAGTAGAGTTGGAATTACAGAGTGTGTTGTTCAAAACTAGATGACATAACCTCTATTTATATCAAAATGATCAAAGTGACTATTTTGCTGACGTGACATCATGGGGGGTGCCTCCATTGCTTGGGGGCGCCTCTGATGGATCAAAACTGATCCATTGCTGATATGACAGTTCTGCCCCGCCTCCAAGCATTGGGAACGCCTCGGTTGACCTGACTTGACTTTCATTTCTCATCCACTGCAACGATTCTTTCGGTCGGTCGGGGCGCCTCCTTTGAACTTGCGGGTGAGGCACCTCCAAGCATTGGGGGTGCCTCCAGTGTTTGTGCTGTCGAAGCGCCTCCAGCTCACCGAGGCACCTCCATAGGCCTACGCTAGGGGTGCCTTCATCTCAACCGAGGAGCCTCAAGCGTCTCTTCATCCGAGGTGCCTCTAAGACATAGTGGTACCTCGGGTCTTCTCTGGTCTCGCCTTGGGTGATTGTTCATCCGTCCAAAATTGAGCTCACTCGACCCAACTCAGGCCTTCTCCTTGAGCAGGTTTTCTCCCCGGCTTCTTGTCCCTCGGACCACGTCATTCTTGCCTCACGTCCCTCGGACCGCGTCTTTCTCTCTCCACCGGTGTACTCTTCCCAACTTCTCGTCTCTCGGATGGACTGAGCTCGTTGACTCGTTTCTCATGCCATCCTTCTTATCCGTTGCGTCTTTCGCTCGACTTCTCATATTCCTAACTTCCCGCACACTTAGACACAAAGATCAAAACACACAAGACCTAACTTAACTCGGTTGATCATATTAAAACTATCTCGGGATACTTACAATCTCCCCATTTTTGATGTGCATCAACCCGAGTTCAAGTTAGGGTAAACAAAACATAAAATTATAAAAGAATAACTACATGACAAAAAGATTACAATTAAGTATAAAAATTCTACAATAAACTCCCTCTTAACTTAACATTCCCCCTTAACATTAGTTCTCCCCCTTTAATTACATCAATTTTTTTTGGAGAAAATATTAAATAATAGAAAAAATCGTGAAAAAATTTAATTGAAGATGTATACATGAGATAGAAATATGTGTATTTTTACCATAATTATTTCTAAGAAAATATTTTTTTAACAATTAAATCACAAATCTTCCAAAAATAATTTGAAAATTATTTTTAAGTTTAGAAAAATATTAATTTTTTTTGTCAATGTTTAGAATTACCAATTTGATTCTAGAAAAAAAATCACAAGAAAAATAATTTTTTTATAGAGGAAAATATTTCTCTTTAGAGAATTAGAGATTTTCTAAGATAATAAATTAAAAATAGGATTTGATGGTGAAAAATCTTGCAAACTTTTATAAACATTTAAACTATAACGGTTATTCGCAGAAAGATCAAATTTTTTGAAAATAAGTCTCCAAATATTTTTAATTTTAAAAATTGAATTTTTATTAAAAATTCATAAAAGTTTATGCAACGGTCAAAAAATTTTAATTTTTTTTTCTGGTAATAGAAAACATAAAATTTTATCACAAAAAAATATAACATGAAAAATAATCGAACAGAAAGTCGACGAAGATATTTTTGCAAAAAAAATATTAATAACTCAAATATTTTATTTTCAAGTATATATAAAAAGATAATCTAATAAGTTAGAACATATTTTAGAACCTAAAATAAATTTCTACCTACTGGATTAATCAAGTATTTTCTAGGAATATCATAATTTGAAAATTTTCTAATTTGGCTCTTATGGTTTCTAACATACCAATTAAGCCCTACATAATTTCTAAAATTTTGAACTTGATTTAAATTTGAATTTGAGCATGCAGAAGTTATTTGATCTTTTAGCTTTGCATTTTCAATTTTGAGTTTATCAAATTCTTGGAGTAGACATGCATTTGCTAATTTTAACTTTTAACTTAATATTTATCTTTTTTAATTCTACATATTTTGATCTAAGCTTGCACAATGACCTAGACATCATTTTAATACCATGGTAAAATTGTTTAGGATGAAGCTTACGTACCTCACTTACCATGTAAGATTCGTAGTTGGATGCTTCCCTTCACTGCTGCTCTCTTCGGAAGTACCTCCCCTTTCATCAATGCTCTTTTCTTGGTGACTTGCCATTAGTATTAGTCCAGCATATTCCTCGGTCTCGGGTTCTTCTGAGGATGAGTCATCCCACGTAGCTTTGAGGTTCAGATGCTTGAATTTTCTAGGTCATTTCTGTTAGAACGGTTGGATCGGCTAGAGGGGATGGAGAATCCTACAAATTAAAATGACTTTTCTCTTGCTTCTTACTTAAGCAAGAACACACTAATTAAAAAATAAACATAAACAGAGAAATAGAGGCATGAGATTTTTACTTGGTTACAACTAGGGAGGTTGTTAATCCAAGACAAGTGAAAGCACTAAAGATCTCCTTCGGGACGGAGTAACCTCTTACATACATGGAAAGCTCAGACACTTAAATAACAAAAGTAGGAAATGAAAATACAAGTGTATTGTACTAAAAGAGAGGTCACAACCTCTTTTTATAGTAAACCGGTCGAGATGACTGTTTTGTTGACGTGGCAGTCACGGGGGGTGCCTCCATTGATTGGGGACATCTCTAATGGATCGAATACTGATTCATTGGTGATCTGACAGCGTTGGGGGCGCCTTCAATCGTTGGAGGTGCCTCGGTTGAGCTGACTTAGCTTCCAGATCTGATCCCCTGCTGCGGGTCTTCAGCGATGAATTTCGATGAACGGGGGCGCCTCCATTAGTTTGAGGCGCCTTCTTCAAAACAACGGGTGGGGCGCCTCCAAGGATTAGGGGCGCCTCTATCAATCGGTGCTATAGGCGCCTCCGTCGAACCGAGGTGCCTCACGCGCCTTTTCTTCTGAAGCGTCTTCAAGACACAGAGGCGCCTCAGGTCTTCTCTGGTTGCCTTGGGTGATTGTTCAGCCGTCCAGAGCTCACTCGAACCCAACTCAGGCTTTCTCATCGAGCAGCTTCCTCCTCGGCTTCTCGTCTCTCGGACTGCATCCTTCTCGCCTCGCATCCCTCGGACTGCGTCCTTCTCGCTCCACCAGTGTACTCTTCCGCCTCTTCTCGTCCCTCGGCTACACCGAGTCCGTCAACTCGCTTCCCGTGACATCCTTCTCGTTCGCTGTGTCTTCCACTCGACTTCTTGTGTTCCTAAGCTCTTGCACACTTAGACACAAGGATCAAATACCACAGGACCTAACCAAACTCGATTGATCACATCAAAACTATCCCGGGGTACTTACAATTTCTCCTTTTGTTTATCTTTTTCTTTATTCTTCGATCTTGGACA
This sequence comes from Hedychium gardnerianum, assembly GCA_038050645.1. Taxonomy (NCBI): domain Eukaryota; kingdom Viridiplantae; phylum Streptophyta; class Magnoliopsida; order Zingiberales; family Zingiberaceae; genus Hedychium; species Hedychium gardnerianum. The sequence continues at coordinate 6,239,969 of JBBUKS010000035.1, forward strand.
GTTGTCCTTGATGTGCCCTTCTTCATTGCAGTTGTAGCATATATATATATACATACTCACCTCCCCGTGTGCATCTTGTGTACACCAAGTATAAATTTTTGTTTTTTTATTTTTTTAGAGCAAAGGGTTAAGAATTTGGAGTTTAGTCTTTAGATTTTAGGATTTGAGTCACAGTATTCAATCTAAAGAAATGTTTAAAAAAACTTAATTTTTTTTACACATAATGCATATGAAAATATGTACGGAAGATGAACAGAATAATATATATATATATATATACAGTGAGCTCCAATGACATTTTTTTTACAGAGCATGGCCACACCTCTTGGATTGTTAGCCCTATCTTTGCAGCCATTGGTCGCAAGAGTCCATGCCCTTGTCGCTGAGGTTTGTACTCGATAAGTTTCTTCCATGCCTTAGTTGGATCACAACCCGTGTTTATCGAATTAAATTGCTTGTTGCAGCGACTTTAATTCTCCTCTTCCCCTCCAAGGGCGCCCACGAGGATTGGAGATGGTTGCCGACCTGTACATCGCTTGGAGGTCATGGTCGACCCGCTTGATTGGAGGTACTTTTGATAAATTCTGATTTTCTTTTTATAAGGACATAAATTTAGGGCCATTTATTCAATTGATCATTTCTTTGCTCCCTCACCTTAAACAGCAATTGTTATAACCTATTTAACGGCCCTCTTTAGGTCTCTTGGATCTTGGCAACAATGACTCTCTTTATATATCATCGGAGCTGCTTGTCACTATTCCCAAGCAGATATTCAAGTTGATCTAACAATGCATTCCAATTGACAGGCCCGGAATATCAAAAACCCTGTGGCACAACAGCAGATATCAAATAGGTTACAGCATGATTACTGCATGAAAAGTCGTGGCAAATTAAGATAATTCAGCTAGAGAATGTTGGTGGTTGGAAATTTAGTTCTTTTACATTAATTATATATATTGATAAATTGTATTCCTTGAGAATATTATTTTGCAACACAATTTTTTTCCCCTAGATTTTGTCGAGAAATTGTCTAAATTTTAGTTTGTCGAAAATCCTCTGGGAGTTAATGTTTGTTTCCCCTCCCTCGACTTCACTAACACTGTTCGAATCAGTAAATGTGATTAGATAGAGTTGGAATCCTTCTCCTGCCCAAGAAGAAGAAAAGAGTCAATAACAGCTCGTTAGTTCATGAAGCATGATACTGTCAAAAGGAGGCATATATTACAACTGCGATCAAGGTGACTATGACAAATCTGAATCTTCATGAAGTTGCAGTTCTATAAAAAGAAAAGAAGAAGAAGAAGAATATTAGCTACAGTTTGTAGGGACAAAACTAAAAATATTTAAATTTTACAATGGAAAATGATAACATTTCAGTAACCACCAAAGAAATGAAAAGCTGGTGACCAAGCTGTCAAATGATCCATAGTTATCAGAATCGTATTATTCATAATTCTATCATATGATATGATTGTCGTATATGAATTAGAATGAAAATTGTATTTTAAAAGAAAATTTAATTTTGCCCGCCAAAGTTTATTCTCTCTGTTTTAAGTGCCCGCATAGTTTTGACTTTTGAAATCATCATTTTACATTTACCTCTAACTTTAAATGTTAATGTTTGTACTAGCGTAGTGAAAATATTTAGAGATCTTATTGTGAATTGTTAGAATATATGGACTAAATTGAAAATTGGCACTTGAAGAAATGAAAATATTTATTTATTTATTTCACCTTACTTTCTCTGATCCAGTGCCCTACCATGGTCACTTGTTGTCGCCGCCGTCTGCTCCCGTGATTTACCTCCTCCTCCGTGTTGGTCCGGGACGGGCTGGCGGGGGCGCTGGGCGAGCGTTTCGCCTTTTCCACTATTGTTGTCGCCGCCTTCGTGCCATTGCCGCTCGACCGCTGTCTCCTGGCTATCCGACCGCTACCGCCCAAAGTTGATTTCGCCGAGTCTCCAACTCCTCTTCGATCTTATCTTTCTCGATCTCTCCCTCGGCTAGCCTACGATTCTCTCGATTGCAACCAGCAAAGTGATCCTTGTTGCTGCTTTCTCAACGAATTTTATTGTCGCTCGATGTTGCAATCTTTGTTGTTCTTTATAGAGCATGCCCACACCTCTTGGATTGTTAGCCGCCATGGTCGTAGTCCTATCTTTGCCGCCACTGGTCGCAGGAATCCATGCCCTTGTTGCTGAGGTTTGTCTAGGAACTTTGTCACCACTCGATTAGGCTGTTCGTTAGTTGGATCACAACATTAAATTGCTGGTCGCAGCGACTTTGTCCTCTTCTCCAAGGGTGCCGATGAGGATTGGAGATGGTTGTCCACCGCTACATCCCTTGGGGGTGATGGTTGGTTTGATTGGAGGTACTTTTGATAAATTCTCATTTTCTTTTCATAAGGACATAAGTTTAGGGCCATTTATTTAATAGATCATTTCTTTACCACCTCACCTTAAACAACATTTGTCTTAACCTATTTAACGGCCCTCTTTAGGTCTCTTGGATCTTGGCTATAGGTCGATGGAAGCTTGTGTAGAGAAGGTTTTAATTGGTGACAGATTGTGTATGAGACTGAGTTATGAGTATGCTATGGGTGCATTGGTTGGTAAAATGTCAAAGTGAAGTTCAACAATTGAGGTAGGGTTTTCTTCCTTGTTTTGTTATATTTACCTTGTGCATGATTAAGTTTGTGAAAGTAAATATAATTATGAAGTCACTAGAAATATAATTTGTTAAAAGGGCAGCCCGTGCACGAAGTTCTCGCCAATGCGAGTCCCTCGAAGGTCTATTGTACGCAACCTTAGCTTCGCAAGAGGCTATTTTCGAGACTCAAACCGTGACAGGTCACACGACAACAACTTTGCCGTTGTGCAAGGCTCCCCGCCATATTGCTTGACAATCTTCTTCCATATTGCTTGCCCTTTTTGTATTCTTAGTTGATATCTATTTTGTTCCCTTTGAGAACCATGACAAATTAAATTACCTAATTAATTATGCTAATTAATAAGGTAATAAATGAATTAAACTATAGAACTTCAGCTCCACGCTCTAAAAAGGGATGCGTTAACACTGATATTAAAATTAACAAGATAATAATGTAACATTTATACTTAGAGGTTTGACTCCACACTTTGAAAGGAGTTTTGTTTTTATTGATATTAAATTGACGAGATAATAAATATAACACTTAGATTATAGAGCTTTAGCTCTGTGCTCTGAAGGATTCTATGATCTATTATGTTGAAATAAATAAATAAAATGAATTACTTATGCTATAGTGCATTCTCTTCGCGCAAAGGTCCCTTGAGTCTTTCGCGCATGTGTAGGCTTCGACTATTATATATGAGTTGATTTTTCTCACTAGGTGAATTGAGAGTCGTCCAACTCTATTTTATGTGAGATGCATTTGGGTGGATTGTGTGTCATTCATCCTATTTTATGTAAGATGCATTTGGATGGATTGTGAATCGTTCACCTTATATATGAGTGTATATATGCATGTACATGATGTATTTCGTAATAAGTGCATTGTGGGTCTTCACTATATATATACATTTTTACTGGGTGAATTACGGGTCGTTCACCCCTTATATATATTTACGATGTATTTTGTATTAGATGGAGTTTATGATATATTTATTATGTGTATACGATGCACTATCAGATAGATTACATGTTGTTCACCTTATATATTTATATATGATTTTGATGTAATTTGTTTTAGGTGGATTTTAGGTCGTTCATCCGTATATACGATGCATCCTTCTTTAGGCAGATTGTGGGTTATCCACCTTATATAATGTGTAGATATAGTTTAATTCCCTGATAAATTAAAAAGGAAAGGGTGGTAAGGGTATAAAAGAGGAACATGCGAAATGATGAAACCGTTTAAAAGAAAATTTTAAGAGATTAATGATGCTAAATTGATGAAATATGATAAACTTGCTTATTTGTTATTCCTGGATTCTTTTATAAGATATTTTACTTGATATCTCTCTCTGATATCCACTTTACAGTTTTGCTCACTTTTGAAGTTTTTGACCTCCAGGTTATTTGCTGAGATGTATGCATAGTATTGGTGGAGTTATCTTCCGAGGTATGCATTTGCATTTAGTTTGGTTAGTTGTTGTATGTTTTTGCTTTGGCAATATTACAATATATGCTTGGCAAGTGAAGCTAGCTTCACGGCAAGCTTAGCTTGTGCAGGGCGTGATAATTCATTACCTCCAAGATGACCTTATAAATTATAGATTTTTTAACAATTTTGGAGTTACAAATACATGTTATTACTAAAAAAAAGTCAAAAATTCAAAAGACTTATGATTTCTCAAAATTTGACTTGCAATCTGATAGGAAATGAGCTTGTGCCATTTTGTGCATCAAGTTTTAGTGTGCAAAGCTGAAATCAGCTTAATTCGTGATTTTTAACATTTTGGGAAGACTCACGTTAAAGTAATGAAAAAAAAATACGATTTCTTAGATTTGGTCGCAAGCTAATTTGCAAAATTTTGCAAAATTAATTTGTGTCCATTCTACAACACTACACTAAAATATCAAATTCCAAGGCACAAATTCCCTGTGACCCATAACTTCAAGGTTATTATCATTTTTGGATTGACAAACCCTTGTTAAAAAAACTCAATCACTTCCAAATGTGCCATAAAAATTGGCATTGTAACAACTTGTAACATGGGTCTATGACACCAAAAATATTCTAAAAATCTTCAATTGATAATGTGTAAGTTGATTGTATAATCAGCACCTTGGAACTTGGCATTATGGTGGTGTACTTTGAGATTTTTTTTCTTTTAATTTTTTTTTCTTTTAATTTGTGATTCTTGTTAAATTAGGTTTCTGATTCTTTTAAAAACAAATTCCGCCCATGACGAACTAGTCATGGCCGGTCCTAAGCCCGGATAAAAGAGGAGGGTTACGTTAGGTTGCCAGCCAGCGTTAAACTATGGTAAATTTCAATAAATGGATCAATTAAACTATTGTGCTAATGTTAGGATGTTCTCCGTAAGGAACGCGTTGCAGGGTCTGACTGTAACGTCTCGACAAGGACCACTATATCTCCATGAGAACTCGGGTGTACTGCTAAATATGCAAGAGTTCGCGTTACAGGGTCCGACTGTAACGTCTCGGCAAGGACCGTTATATCTCCATAAAAACTCGAGTGTAGTGCTAAAT
>JBBUKS010000035.1:6245263-6255453 GCA_038050645.1 Hedychium gardnerianum
AAAAAGCAAAATTGAGTTGTTCTTGTTGTGAAAACAAGAAATAAAAGAGAAGAGAGGGTTGTTGCTCTTGACAAGAAGAGAGAAAAAGCTACAATTTCTTGTTGCAGTTGGAGAAGAGGAGAGGAAGAAATGTTAGAGAAGAAGAGGAAGAAAAAGAGAGAAGGAATGGGCAGACATACGGTGGTGTTACGGTTGTTGCGCATGCAGAATAAAAAAGAGAAGAAAAAAAACAAAGAGAGGATTTTCTTAAATATAGCAAAATTTATTTTAAATTAATTATTTTTTTTAAATTAATAAATCTAGTTCGATGATAATTTAATTAAATCAATTTTAAATCAATCTTGATTTGAACCAATGTAATTTTTATCTTCATTCTTCATACCTACCTACTTGATTTACTTCGAATCCAATCTGATTTTAATACAGCGCTCTCACTTCATCTTCGAAGATTTAGTTCGTTTATTTATTATTATTATTATATATTTTATTTTTAATATTCAATATTCAACATCCTCCTCCACTAAAAGAAATTTGGTCTCCAAATTTAATAATTGAGGAAAATCAATACTTGAGGAGAATAAATGAGGATATTTGGTGCGCATATCAACCTCATGCTATCAAGTTGCATCCTAATCAGAGTGGTGTTGGTGCAAGGAGTACGATATAATCGATCCTTGATTTTGATGTTGCTAAAAGTTTAAATTTAAGTTTTTATAGATCTGATATCTCTATTAAGTGTTCAAGACTTAACAAGAAAGTCCTAGTAGATTAGGTGGACCGGATACTAGGCAACGAAGGAATTGATGGATCAAAAGGATCAGACATCAGACAGGAAGTTTAGATAGGTCAATTGGACCAGATATATGGCGGAATGAACTTGATGGGTCAGTGAGAATCAGACATCAAGTTAAAGAAAGTCTTGGTCAGTCAATGATCGTACACTAAGCAGAAGAAGCTCAAATAGGTCAGGTAAACCAGATGTTTGACAAAAGCTAAGTAAAGGTACGCTCCTGGAGTGGAGAGGTCCTTCTGAAAAAATGGATAAGTAAGAATGTGTCCTCTTTAAGGGGACAAATTTAGGCGTCGATCCGACTAAGTATCCTACTAGCATGGGATTACGAAGTTGAGATCGAACAATTGGTTAACTGTCTAAATTATAAATTATATAAATTCATATCATATTATTTTTTGTGCTAACTCTGTTTTGTAGAGTTCGGGCGATAGAAAGGTAAGTCTGATCGGTCGAACGTTCCGAGAGACCGAACATTAAGGTTTGGTCGATCGAATGATGATGTGGCACAAAATGATGACTAGCAGTTGAAGCATGTGTCTGGATGATGTGACATCCAATGTGGACAAAGATAAGTTTCATATGGCTGATGTGGCAGAGGATAAAGATCAGAATGCTGACGTGTCAAGAGGCTCGGTCAAGATGGGCTTCGTCATGCTGATGTGGCAGGAGATAGTCCTCGGGTAGCTAACATGGCATTCGGATAACTCAACAAAACAGACTCAACAAGGTTTAGGCGACTGAAAAACCATGTTCTGGCGATCGAAAGAGCCGAGTCAGTGATGGAACCAAGATGGTTTGTTGACATGGCAAGTTCGGGCGACCGATAAAGGGGTTTGGTTGACCGATAGATTATATCTGGATTCGATTATCGAGGCAATCAGTCAATGAAACTAGGGGATCAGTCGATCGAAAAAACTCTATAAAAGAAGGCTTGACCAGAGGCTTCAGATCATCAATTCCTAAGCCCTCAAGTCTTTGTCTCATGCAAAAGCAACGTCTCTGCACCGTTGTGCTCCTCCGACAACCTAAAGCTACTTCGATACATCTTTGTTGTCAGTATTATTGCTTTTAATTACGCGCATTCATTTCAAAAGAGGCGATAAAATTGTTATGACGCCTTATCATTTGTAAGAAGCCTTTCTTCGCCTCCGAAAAGATTTTTCGAAAGGAGAAGTTTAGTTGATTGCCAACCCACTTGTAAGTGATCCACGATCGCAGGCCTTAGAGTAGTCGGTGGTTGTGAACCAAATAAAAATCTGTGTGCTCGTGTGTTGTATTTTTTATTTATTTCTATTTCTGATGCAACTCTTAAAAAGAAAAGAAAGGTATTAAACAATTAAGTTTTTACGAGCAATATTCACCCCCTCCCCTCTATTATTTTTTCGATCCTACAATTAATATTAGAGCTGGGGTACCTTAAATTGGTGCAACTACCATTCGAGCTTATTTTTTTTCAAAGTTTTTATTTCAATTGCACTACTTACCCAAGACTTCAAAAGTCTTAGAACATTTCTTTCGTTTGTGTTTTTTTTTGCAAGAAAACCTATGGCTCATCAAGAATGCTATAGCATCGTTCGTCCCCCCTATTTAGTGGCGATGATTTCAACTACTAGAAGGGACAAATGGAATACTATTTGAAGACACAAGTGGAGATGTGGATCATCATAAAGATTGGATTCAAATTATTGGTCAATGAAGTTGGAGAAAAACTAGGATGTGAGCTGTGGACCCCTGACATCAAGAAGCAAATCGAGGCGGACACCAAGGCTTCCCAAACTTGCAATATGATTTAACCAAAGAAGAACTCAACCACGTTGGCCCATTCATAAGTGTCAAGGACCTTTGGGATAAGTTGGTCGAGCTTCATGAGGGAACCACATACATTGAGGTAACAAAATGAGACCTTTTAAATAATCTATTTAATTGCAAAATGCAAGAAGGTGAGTCCGCGAGTGAACAACACGTCCGAATAAATGACATTCTAAATGGGCTACATTCAATCGAACAACCAATGGAGAATTGAGATATAATAAGGTATGCTCTGAAAGCATTCCTCAGAACACCTTGTGGGCATCCATGGTAGATGCTTACAAAGTTTCTAGGTCTTTTCTATAATTAAATTAGATGAATTATTTTGTGAATTTGAATTGCATGAATAGACTAACTCAAGCCAAGCCAAGAAGAGTATTGCTTTGATTGCAGGAAAAACCAAGAACAAGGAGTCTAAGTCAAAATCACGATTGGAACTGGAATCCGAACACAAGTCAGATTCAGACGAGGATGACGAGGAGCTAACTTTGGAAATAGTAAACTTTATCCATAAAATGATCAAGAAGAAGGGTTTCATCAATCGAGAACTCAAGAAGGTGATCCAAGCAAAGGGCTAGCAAATGAGTCTGAGCAAAACCACCGAACCCAAGGCGGAGGAAACTTGCTATGAATGCAACCAAAAGGATCACTACAAGTCTGAATGCCTGAACTCAAAGGAGACCAAAAATCAAAGGAAGAAGAAGGAATTGAAGGCCGTGTGGGATAAATTCTCTTCAGAAGAGTTGGACATAGAGGAACCGAAACAAACAAGCTTTATGGATCTAATAGCAAAGGAAAACCTAGCCGAGTCTGAGTCAATCCACATATCCATTTCTGAATCAAACCAACAAGACAGTGAGGTAACATCTCCCCTAGTTGAAAAGTTATATACCATTATTACATGCTTAACTAGAAGTTAGCTAAGTCCAAGGACTATGTTAGGTCACTTCTTAAGGAGGTCAAAAACCTTAAGAAGGAGCCGATCTTAGTCCCTCGACTAACCAAGTTCAAGAAGGAGCCTCAACTCAAGTTGCAAAACTTCAGGAAGAGAATTTTCTCTTGAAAGGTTAAGTGAAGGAACTCAAGGACATATTGGAAAAGTTCACTTCAGGCTCCAAGTATTTAAACATGATACTTGGGACTCAATGAGTCGTATACAACAAATCCGAACTTGGATTCAAAGCTAAGACTAGAGATAGATCCTATATGTCCTTAGTTAATCGACATGCTAGAAAATGAGTAATCCCGAAATCATATTTAATCAACAAAGTAGGACCTAACCAATTTTAGATACCCAATGATCAAGTTCACTATTTAGATAAACATTATTAAAGTTGTGATAGGGGGAGCAAATAAATTATTTGTCTCATTAACTTAATTTTTTTTGCATGCTTATTTGTTTTTAAGTTCGTTTAATTTAGAAATGACTAGATTGGACTAGAACGACTAAATAGAAAAAAGATGAATTGATCTTGACAACATAGTATCAAGACGCAATGAGTTGATAGTACCTTACAGTTACTTAAACTAAGTATATATCTAGGCTAGATAAGGTGTATAATATTTGGTACACCTAGCTAAGTGGAACTAGTTAAAATTAACTCACCACATCCTAAACTAGTTAGATGAGGGTTTAGTACTAAGTTGGTCAAGTGTACGATTTCTTATATTTGTGACAAAAGGTTAAGCCGTCACCTAGGTGACCCCTCTAGGACGACCTCACACTTCTCGGGAGGGGGTAAATGACGGGACCTTCGGCCAACAACAATAACACATGCAAGGGGGGAGGTGAGGCAATCAGCGGGTCATTCCACACTCACTGGGAATCGACCCAGGATTTATTTGTGGCAACACCCCTGCATGAACTATTTGTGCCAGCCCATGGGGGCTGTGCGATTTCTTATATTGACTTTGTCTAAGGAAATGGTGGTTGATTCGATTAAGAAGGTCTTTGTGCTTCGTCGCAACCTAGAAGCTGATGTAAGAAATGTCCACATAACTGACCCAAAACTTAACTTGAATCCAACCCAAGGTCAAACCCCCTTCCCAATTGAAACCTAATTTTAATCAAGTAAAAATTGAAAAATCATTTCACAAAACCTAAGGCTACCATGTTAGAAAATTTTGATAAGCGAGTGATAACTAATATTTTGACATATTTTTTGGCCTTTATATTTAACATTTTTATCGTCTTGTATGCGTAAATCTTACTTTATATAATGTTTTACGAGTTATGATCTATTTTTGATCACATTATAATCTTTTCCTAAATTTTGATATTATTTCATGATTTTATAGGAAATTAAAGAAGAGTCATGGATACGAGTCGAAATGAACTAACTAAACCCATGGGTAGGTTTGAAGAGAGGTGATTCATCTTGATATGATTCAATCTTGGTTCGGTTCAATTAAATGTAGTTCAAATAAAAATGAAGTTTGGTTCAATTGGACGGTTCATTTCGTTTATTTGATTCAACTCTTCCCTCAATCCGATTCAATTGGAGATTGGTTCAAGAATTCATCAAGGAAGAGATCCGATTCATCTTGGCTTGGTTCAACAATCCACAATCAAAGGTTCACATTCAAACCGGTTCAATTGAAGGGTTCAATTCGGAATTGGTTCAAGCTTTTTGTTTGGTTCAAGTGAGAAGCGAATCCGGTTTACCTCCTCAAGCAATCAATGGCTCACATTTATCTAGCTTGGTTAATCTCGGTTCGGTTCACATTGAAATGACTCAAGTGTTGAAGGGGTTCATCTTGGTCCGGTTTATTGAAGCCTCAACTTGGTTCACATGAAGCAAAACCCAGTTCAACAAGGAAGGATCTCAACCGGTTAAGGGAGAAACAAAAGTGGCGACTTCCTCTTCCTCACGATCTCTCCTCTTTCTCAAGCACGGACACAGGACGCCAACCTCACTGCTGCCATCTCCTCCACCCTTCTCCCTCACGACCGGCGGCCACCTACCTTTCACCACCGCCGGCGGCCACCTCCCTTTCACCACCGCCGGCTTGCCATCCCTTCCCTCTCCATCTTCTCCACCTCGAGCCATCCTACTCCTCTCCACTACAAGCTCTTCCTCCATCCGACTTAAACAAGCCTCAAGCCACTGGCCATCCAACTTCCTCATCAAGCTCCAGATTCCTTCCCCCCCTCATCACCACCTCTCCTCTTCCGGGTTAGGAAGAAGAGAGCTCCATTCCTACCACCGAGCCCTCTTCATCCTCCTCTTCGGGGTTAGAAGAGGATGAATCGAAGACCGTTCCGTCTCCACTTCGGGTTAGAAGTGGAGAGCCCATCTCCTCTTCCGGAAGCCTTCCTCTCCGGGTTAGAAGAGGAGGTTTTGTTCTCTTTCTCACGCACGGACACAGGACGCCAACCTCACCGCAGCCATCTCCTCCACCCTTCTCCCTCATGGCCGGCGGCCACCTCTCTTTCACCACCGCCGGCCGGCCATCCCTTCCCTCTCCATCTAGCCGCCATGAGCTTGGGTTTATTTGGATGGGTTCTTTTCATGTGTTGGTTAATGTATGCTTTGATCATTTGATTCTTATGTGATGCTTGTTGCTTGTTGCTTGTATTGTGATTATGCGTTGAATGCTTGTATTGAAATGATCCTCATGTTTAGATTTTACACACTTGATTTAATTTGAGTAATGCTTGCAACATGTTTGATGAAATTCCTCAACCATTTGTGTTACTTTAGTTTTACATTTTCTTTAGTCTAAATTCTTGCAATGCTTTAGTTGTTGAATGCTTTGTGTTTTCTTATGTTTATGTCTTTCATTTAGATGCAATTAGGTTAGCTTAGATTAGTTTCATTAATGCTTAATTTCGTTAGATGCTTACTTTATGTTGCTTTTGATTCCCTTGCAATCATAATTAGATTAGATTAGAGTTTCATTACTTGCATTGCTTTTCAATTCTTAGGTTTAGCTCCAAAACCTAAACCCCTGTTTACATCCAAAAATCAAGCGATAAATTGATCCTAGGAATTGCCACTCTACAGTTACACTCGTTGGTAGATGACCCAAGTCTTCCCTATGCTATATTAGCGTAGATAGGTTCTGTTCATAATTGAGTTTGATACCGTGGTACGACACATGGTCTTGTCAAAATGACGCTGTTGCTGAGTAGTGTTAGCGGTGTTTGATAATCTTAGAATTGTTTTCTGCTCTTCCATAAAAATTCAAATATTTGATTAAGGCCTTGATTCTTTTATTCTCTGGTTTTCATGTGTCATCTTATTTTGTTTTCTTAAGTGTTTCAATATATGATCAGGACCTCCAGCAGACACTTGTGTGAGTTGAATCCAAAGATTAATAAAACTTTCCACGTCCTACAGAGATCTTAAGCGAGAATTATCTGGCATCTCTATTTATAGTGCCTCAGATCTTGCAAGCAGCATGGCGAATCATAATGAAAAAACTCTCAGGGAACTTTGGGCACTAGATGTGACTCATCAATCTTTCTGCATCCAGTATCCTGAGTTAGATGCGGACTTTAAATTATGGCGAATCATACTTTTGTTACTGAAATTTCATAGTTTTGATAGTGAGTATCCTATTTGATATCTATAGGAATTTCATATGGTGTGCTCTACCATGAAGCCGCATGACATATCAGAAGAAGACATCAAACTTCGAGTATTCCCATTTTCATTGGTAGATTTAGCAAAAGATTGGTTGTACTGCCTTCCTTCTTGTTCTATCACTAGTTGGTTTGAGATGAAGAGATCATTTTTTGTGAGATTTTTTCCTTCTTCTAGGATCATAGCTATCCGAAAGAGTATTTTCGATGTTCAACAATTTATGGGGGAGACATTATATGCATATTGGGAGAGATTTCAAAGACTTTGTGCTAGTTGCCCTCAGCACTAAATTAGTGATCAACTACTTATTCAGTATTTCTATGAGGGATTACTTCCTATGGATAGAAGTATGGTTGATTAGTTAGTGGAGGGGCTCTAGTTAACAAAACTACTACTCAGGATAGAGAACTCATAGAGATCATGGTTGCTAATTCATAGCAATTTGAAAGCAGACAAATGATTGCCAGAAGTGTTAATGAGGCCTATGTTTTGAGTATTGAGCAGCCATAGTACTACTAATTCCAATAGCAGGGCGTGTATGATCTAGTTCCCAACACCCATATTCGTGATTGGAGAGACCATCAAAATTTCATATATGGGGACATGCAACAACGGAGTGCTCAACTTTTCCTAGCATATCAGACTCCATTTGAATTTCAGAATGACCCAATGCTTAACTGTCCATAGCCATTCTAATAGGTTAAGCTAACTTTTTCTTGCAGCAATTAGCAACTAATAGTTCCTAGTTCCAGCAGATAGTCGAAGCATCATTATAGAATTGCTAGATGCATATGGATCAAATTGCATCATCTGTCAGTCAGCTACAAGCACAAGACCCCAACCAACTTTCTTCAGAAACCATTCATAATGGTATCAACATGCTTGAGGAAATGAATTGTAGAGTCAATAATATTCATGTTTCTGATTCTATTACTCTACAGGACTCCTCTGATTCTTTGTGTTGTGACAATGAAGTTGTAGATGATGCCAATTTTGATGATGATAGTGATGCATGCAAAAATCTAGATGATATTGCAAATGATATATATATTGTTGTTACTGATGATTTGAACGTTGATGTTGTATGTGTGGATGAGAGTGTAGATATCACAGATACTGATGTTGTTGATGCATGTGAGGATTCGGATAGAAATATTATTGTTGCTAGTGTGGAAGATTTCGGTGATGACGTATGTATAATTCTCGATGAAATTGCTGATGTTCCAGATGTAGATGATTGGGCAGGGATTTGTGCAGCAGAGGCTATGCCCACACTATTACTTTCATCACCTGCTTTTGATTTGGATATATTTAGATCTTATTTGCTTTATTTCAACTTGGTGATTTCCTTTTATCATGCAGCTCTACAATTCATGCTGAAGAAGACCTTAACTTCATTTGCAATAATCAAGCCCTGAGAGTGGATTCTTTAATTAAACTATCGCCAATTGCCCGAAAGGACTTGTAAAGGAATGATGGTGGAGGGAGTAATTTCTTGTTTCAACCGAAGTTATTCCACCTTCGGATTGGAGATTTCAATTGAATCGCCTACAATCACCAGAGAAAATTCCCATTTAGACCATTCCGTTCTCGTCTTGGCTATTATTACTGAACTTTAGCTGCTAGGAACTCAGGGGAGTCCATTCCTTTCTTTTCTTTATTTTTATACTTGTGTAGTTGTTTGCTTTCATACCTTATTTTCTTGCTTTACATTTTTCTTTGTTTTCCATGTATGCACTTTGGTTTGGTCTTGTTTGGATTTTGTGTGGTTTTGTTTGCATTTTCTTGTGGTTCCTTCATAATAGTTTGAGAATCGTAAAAGTTGGTTAAGTTTGATTGTCGAGTTTTTGGATTCTTTGACATGATTGAATACTTTTATTGCATGTTTGTCAATTAGTGTGGTGATGAACTCTATCTTGATAGATTAAGTTTGATATTTTTATTTATCTGGTGAGGATCTTAGCCTGCTTATTTTTTATCCTATGGTATGTGAGTTGTACTCATAATATTTGACACTATAGAACTTGTTTTGCTTTTTTTTCTTCTAAATTACAGTAACATAGCTTGTATGAATGTGATGAAGACAACTTTTCTTGTCTATCTCTTTATTTCTCCCCTTACTTTATTATTATTACCGGTGTACATTCCATCTGATGCTTTCATAGTTTTTTTTATATTTACCTTGTCATATCTCTTCATTGTTATTATATTTTCATTGTCATATCTTTATTGGTTATCCCTTTTCTGATCATGTGATGAGAGCATTGGGTGATAGCATGATGAATTATATGTTCTTTTTCACATCTTGATTTGGGTTATCTTTGGCTTTTAATTATTGTGAGTTTTGGTTGATATTATAATGTGTTGCATTGTCGGAGATGGACAAGTTTTAAGTATGGGGGGAAGACAAACATATGCGGAATAATGCTTGTTGAAAAAAAAAGAATGCTTGTTGAAAAAAAAAGGAGAAAATTTCTCAGGCGTGATGTATAATGTGTGATTGATGAACAAGAAGAGACAATCCATACAAGTGTCCAGAGTAGTATCAGTAAAGCCTTTGGAAAAAAAATAATGATGTATATTCATTTGAAATTATTATTGGGAGACTCTCACAAATTGAGATGTTTTATGGAGATATGCATTTCAGAAATGTTATATGTGGTTTGTTTGTGTATTATGTTGAGAAAATACTAGGAGAATTGAGTGTTGGATGGTTGAGTGAGTTTTTTAGCATATTATTTGATTGTATTTATCATGTTGATTATTTCAATGCTCTCATGTTCTCTTTTTGATCTTATCTTTTTGTTTCTCTTTGTTTCTTGTTGCTTCGTTAAAATTCTTGATAAGTCCTTTTGATTTTTGTATGCATATGTTTACAATGGTGAAGTACTAAAAAAACAAACATATGGCAGTGTAATTTATTAATGAGTAGCATTGAGTGTAAACTCCTTTATACATGCTTATGAGAGTGAGAGCATAACTATTTACTTTGTGGGACT
>JBBUKS010000035.1:6255553-6276211 GCA_038050645.1 Hedychium gardnerianum
ACGTTACAAGAACCTATTGGGTCACACACATAGAGAACATGTTGATTTGGAGATGAGTTTATTTTAGTTTGACTAAATTACAATGGACTTTAAGTTGAGTGGGTTAATTCAACTGAGTTCGGATTAGATTGTATCATTGGGTTAAACTCATTGGATCATTAGGTTAGACTCATTGGATCATTGGACTAATCCGGATTAAACTAATTGGATTAGACTCAACCAACAAAAGAGGATTAATGCCCATTAATAGAGATTAATGGAGCATTGATGAAAAGAAGACCAAGTGGCAATGACCTTTGGTATTCATTAGATGAATATAAAAGTTTTGAAAATGAGATTTTCAATGTGATTTTTGTGTATTACTCTTGCTCTTGTCTTCTTGGCTGATATTACCTTGAGGGGTTGCTAGCACAACCAAAGGTTATTCTTCTCCGAATGTTTCATTTGTATGACAAACGAAGAACGTGTTCGTGTTAATACCGAAGAGGCGCGACCATTCTGATCGTGCTGAGATCCGTCCAAGTATAGTTGCTGCTGGGAGAACATTGTTCACGCAACAAAGGTATCATTTCTAAATAAACGAGTATTCACTTGGATCTCTAGAGGGATCGAAGTATTTTTCGTTGTGCATGTATGTATTTTCACATATAGATCTCTACAAGAAGGATTGAGTTATACAAGATAATAGACACAGAAAGGTTAAGTCATATCTTGACATTCTCGTCACTTGTGTAGCAATGATGCATTGTTAGATGTCACTCATTGCCTATGTATCTAAAATGGTTTTAGAGACATTGTCAATGTTACGAGAACCTATTAGGTCACACACATAGAGAATATGTTGATTTGGAGATAGGTTTATTTAAGTTTGACTAAAATACTATGTATATTAAGATTAATGTGTTAATCAAAATGGATCCGGATTAGGATTATTGGGTTAATGGGTTGATCCAAAGATCCGGATTAGGTTATTGGGTTATTGGGTTAATGGTTAATATAATAACCTAAACTCTACTCCATTAATGGAGATTAATGGAGGTTAATGGAGCATTAATGAAGGAAGTTCAAGAGGCAAACTTTTGGTATTTCATGGATGAATACCAAAAGTCAATGATGAAGTTGTTGTTCTTCTTCTTGGTCTTCTTCTTCTTGTCTTGACCAACCAACATCTAGAGAGGTTTGTTGCTAGCACGATAAAGTTGATACTTCTTTGAATCTTAGTTTGTGCGACGAACGAAGGGCATGTTCATGTGGATACCAAAGAGGCGCGGCCATTCTGATCGTGCTGAGATCTGCAAAAGCAAAGTTGTTGCCAGGATTGTATCGTTCACACAACAAAGGTAGCTACTCGACCAAATGAAGTATACTGTATTCTCTTGGATCTCTGGAGGGATCAAATTTTTCGCTGCGTTTATTTATTATTTTTCGTAAAAGATCCCTACATAAAAATGGACAAAGGGAAGTTTATCATATTATTATTATATGTTAATGATATGTTAATAGCTGAAAATGACACAGAGTTTGTGATGAAAGTCAAAGCATGACTTTCATCACAATTTGACATAAAAGATATGGGAGAAGCTGAGTGCATATTAAGAGTAAATATCATAAAATATTGATTAAAAAGACCATGGGTTTGTCTCAAGAGATTTATATTACTAAGATGCTACAACACTTCAATATATTAAATTGCAATATTGAATAGACACATGTAGCAAAAGATATTGTTATGAGCAAAAGTGTGTCCCAAGACTCCTAAGGAAATAACTCAGATGAAGAAAAGACCATATAATGTTGTCATTGGTAGTTTAATGTACATTATATTGTGTACATGTCCTGATATTAGCAATGTTGTTGGCTTAGTTAGTTGTTTTCAGTCAAATCCAAGACTGATACACTATAAAGTGATAAAGAGGATATTTAGATATTTTGGACGAATAACAGATTATTATCTCTATTTTCAAGGATCTGATATGAGCTTGAAAGGCTACACAAATGTAGATTGGACTAAAGACCTTGACGATAGAAAATTCATATCTAGCTATGTCTTCTTTCTGAATGGTGGAGTCGTCTCATAGAACAACAAGAAATAA
The DNA here is from genome assembly GCA_038050645.1 of Hedychium gardnerianum. Lineage (NCBI taxonomy): Eukaryota > Viridiplantae > Streptophyta > Magnoliopsida > Zingiberales > Zingiberaceae > Hedychium > Hedychium gardnerianum. The sequence continues at coordinate 6,257,647 of JBBUKS010000035.1, forward strand.
ATTTATGTAGCATTGTCAACAATGAAAGCTGAATACATGCTTGTGCAGCGATTGTGCAATAAGTCGTCTCGTTAAGAAGGTTCTTGAAATATCTAAAGATTACTGAGGACAGTGGGAGCATTGTTACAATTTACTGTGACAATCAAGTTATCATAACTTTTTTTAAGGATCCTAAATATTACAACAAGAGCAATCACATATCTATTAAGTATAATTTTATTAGAGATATAGTTGATAAGAAAAAGATAGTTCTTGAGTATATCTCTACACGTGTTATGTTTGTTGATCCTTTTATTAAGTCATTGACTAAAGAGTCATTTCAAGGACATATTAAGTCTTTGGGACTTCGTAGATGTAATATATTGTAAGATGTTTAATTGTGAAATGTCATGATCAATTCAGTATATATGTCATTGTTAAATTTGGATAAAGTCTCGGTGAACATGTTGGCAGGTTGAGATTGATTTTCTCACATAGGCAATCATCTCTATTTGTTAAATATAAATAAAGATAAGATCATTGCTTATGGGACAGTTAATGAAGCTGTGAATGGAGACGTACTTGTAAGTTGGGGTTGCCTTGACAATAATATCAAGATGACATCATTTGTAAATTGATAATGATCGGAGAAAATGTACCCACCATTTACTAAACTTGTTGGAAGCCAGATAAAATTTCATAAGTTGAATTAATGATTAGACATTGTGTATGTCTAAATCAAAATCTGTACGATGTTAAATTTGTGAAAAACATATGCTCTTTATTAGTAAAGAGAATAATATTGTAGCATGTGATTTATACCACATGTGCTATAGTGACAATTAAGTTAGTTGGAGAATGAATCTCTGCTTCTCTCTACTATTTGAGACCTTTGAGATTATAAAATAATCTCAGTTTTACCTTTAATGACTTTTAGTTGTCTATTTGAAATTCTAATCAGTGACTGCTATTTTAGCATATATCTTAATGACTATGGTTGATTCGATTTATAGAGCATTACAAAGAGAATGCCTGATTAAAATAAATGGATTCTAGCTAAAACTAATATTAAAATGATTTTTATATCTTTTATATTTATTCATTGATCGACCAATTATATTTTGTTTAGTATTAAAAATATTATTATGAATAATTATAATGATTGGAGATATTGAATATGCTCTTAACATAATAGTCATTATGAGGGATTCGAGATATTTATATTGATGTCAATTATTTAATCTAGGGTAAATGCAACATATTGATATCTTCAATTTATCTTGAAGAATGGCTATATAAGATGTGATAACTTTCTTAATATTAATCGCTCAATATATTTGTTGTTACGTGAACTATTTTTCATTAAATATAAATTGAATATTTTTATTTGGTCTATATGATTTGACTTAAATAAGTGAGAGATACTAGTGGAAGTAGTTTGAAAAACTACAAGGAGTAATTTGAAAAACTGCAAGCATGCAGTTTTTAAAACTGCTCATTTCCCCTTATTTATGTGGCGTCCAAGTATAGAGAAGATGAAGAAAGTGTCAAGGGATTTGGTTCATGATTTTAAGGAGTGATTCATTGTAATCATCCTAGTGACGGCAGGCATAAACAATACAAGAAGAGACATCACATTTGTAAGTTATTTTACCTTTTCTTTTATGCTCTCAAGAGCCAACAGTTCATGCATAAAATACATATAGGTCACTCAACAGCTCACCATCAAAGTTTTACTTTGATTTCAACCTACGATTTTCCCCTATCAAGTCACTCATCCCTCTGATCGACGCAACAAGCCCTAAGCTCCTTCAAGTGTCATGCTTCAGGCTTCACCTACGCAACAAGCCTTCATTTGTTATAGTCAATACTTCCCTCAATGCTCCTTGTCATCCTTCTCAAATCTTTATAGACTTTGAGCTACCAACTTAACAATGCCAAGTCATTCTCTAAAGATATTCCAACACTGTGTTAGTGCTTCCATCTTATGGTCTTTCAGTTATCTCATGTACAATTATGCTACTTTTTATCATTATCCTTTCTCTTCTTCTGGCATGTAAAAAACATTTATTCTCTCATTTTTTTTCTCATTTCTACTCTCTTAGTTTACTTATTTCCCTCTTGGTTCCCTCCTCCAAGATAAACACAAGTGTTTTTAATAATTATATGCACAAATTTATTTTAAAAATCTATTTCATTTGAGCTTTTACCCTTTAGTTTAACTTTGTTACTTTTAGTCATTATTCATTAATATTATCATTCTACATAGTAAAAAAATTGGCATTGACATGTTTGACAATATTATTTTCTTAAATTAATCAACATTGTTAATAACTACTGATGGAAAGGAAAGAATATAAAAACTTGTTTTTTAGAAAAAAAGGAATAAAATACCAAAAGGCAAAACAAAACTTTCTCTACTATCTTCATCAAATTGCTATCTAAGTTAGTCCCATGAAAAAGATCCGAGGTGGAAAACGATAATAAAGATAGCACTTGCCTCTATTTAATTAAAAGTCTGTCGCTTTAAATTCCACATTTAATGGTTCTGGCAGAGGCGTCGTTATTAAGTCAGGAGGACACATCTCTCTTTATGGATGGAGGCATCTAGCAATCCAAGCCAACAACTCGCTTTGAACGTTGAAGTATATCGACAAGGCCGAAGCTCAGGATATTATGTAGCCCACCACAAGGCTACTAAGTTCTAAGATCACAGAGGAAATTATGAAGTCCTCACAGTTGTGGCCAAAGCATGAAGGCATGTATAAGTTCTAAGATCACAGAGGATATTATGTAGCCCACCACAAGGCTACTAAGTTCCAGTTGGCCGATGCTTTGAATAGCCCAGTTTCAGGCCGAATAATAATAATAATAATTGGCCAAAATCAAAATACTACTGTTTTTCCTGAAACCCTTTTTATTTGCCATTTAAAGACCATCTCATCAGGTTTTTTGTTCGACAAATTTACCCCCTCTAAGTTTGCCTGAAATGTCGCACCCTCACTTGTCTGCCCAAAAAACACTGAAATGGAAGCTCAAAAATTGTTCATTAACTCTTGTTATCACACTTAACTTCCATTTCCTGTTAAGTTTCTTTCGCCTGTCGTTTGCCCCTTAAATCAATGTTTGAGGAGATTTTCTTCGGTACCCTCACTTGTCTGCTCAAAAATATTGAACTGGGAGAAGCTCAACAGATAGATTTGTCTCCAAAGACTGTTCATTAACTCCTGCTATCACAATTAACTTCCATTTTGCGTTAAGTTTCTCTGACCTATCCTTTGTCCTTTCAATTGCTACTTGATAAGATTATTCTCATTGGCTTTTAAAGAGACTAAGTTGCACAAGCTGCAAGGAAGACATCTTAATACAGTGAACATCAAATTTTAAGATGAAATACTTAGAGGTTTTTATAATTTTTTTTTATTTTAAAATTTTACTTAGTCATCAGGAGCTTTAGCATTTATGATGTTTTGTTCAGCTTAGGGTATATGTTCTTTGAAGTTCGTTTAGTTATATCATTGTTAGAGTTTAATAGTGCTACATGGACCTAAACAAGTAAAAATGCCCAAATAAGTAGCAGTCTTGGACTCTCTTGTTTGTCACTTTAGTTTTTTTTATTCTTTTTGAATTTTTGTGTCCCCGTAGCAATTTTATCAAAACTATTGTTACATGGGTCTACACTTGTCAAACTTTACAAACAAACACCCTTTTGTATCCCTTGGAACCCATTCTATCATTTTATTTCTTCATTTTTCAAGTTTAAACATTTAAATTAATGCAGTCATTTTGGCCTAAACTGCTATATAAACTTAAACTGTCCAAAATCCACAAACAAGTGCATTGTAATGCTCCTTGGAACCTATTGGATAGTTCTATACTATTAGATATGCTTTTTGAGTCGTAGAAGGCCATGTAGCATTTTTAGACAATTATTACATGGATCTAAGCTACCTTAAATTGACAAAATGACTTCTCTGTTATATTCTCTAGAGTTTTTGAAATCATTTCATGCTATTAGTTTTGTTGTTCGTATACAATTAAGTTCATATAATAATTTTGATCAAAATTACTCCTATGCCTACATTGTCAAAATTTTAAAAATATCTCATATATTGTGTTCCTTTTACCCCCCTAGGGTCGTCCTATGCCTATATTTTTCTAATTTAAACTAGTTTAGATTTTTAGCTGAAATCTCTATATAAATCTATATTGGTCAGATTTCAAACTTGACCTCTTTATTATGTTCCCTGAAGCCTCTATAGTGCTTATATGCTATTAATTTTATTGTTTAAGCCCTAGGAGGTCACATAGCATCTTTACCTAGATTTACCAAATTTCAATGTTCAGCCCTTTGAGGCAAAAGATGATGAGCTCACCCCGCCCTTCCACGCTCTAAATCCTCTTTGAGTTCCATATAGCCTATGAAATCATTCAATGCTTTGATTTATGTTGTCTATGTACTACGAGGCTATGTAACAGACTTGACAAAACTATTATATGGTTCTATATTGGTTGAATTTCACAAATAAATATTCTTTTGTGCTCCTTGGAATCTCTTAACTAGTGTTGCATCTTTAATTTGCAATTTGTACTAGTTTAGGTTTATATACCAGTTTAATAATTAGCACTCCATTTTAATTTTTTTATCAAAAAGGTGTCTCACCTCCTATAAAATATTACAAATACCCCTCCGACACATGCATGCATCTGACACGCATAATACTGTCTTTTTTCTGCCTAAATGTTGTCACATTGTAACAACTACAATTTCATAGTTGCTACAAATACAATAGTTGTAGCAATTGCGATCTCATAACTACTACAATTATAATTTTATAGCAGCAACGAATCTGTAATTGCTACAACTATAATCCATGCACAAGATAAATTAGGAATTAATTTTTTGATTGGGAGAAGAGTGACAATTCCATGGATAAGTTGCTTGCTCAGAAACCCTAAAAACTAAATTCATAAATCCTAAAATAAACTAGTTGATGAACTTTTATTGTGTATGCTACATGTTCCAAGTGATTCAATGATTAATTGAATAGTTATGATCGTCAATCCTGAAATGATCTAGTCGATGAACTTTTGTGTATGTATGCTACATGTTCCAAGTAATTCAGTGAGTAATTGAATAGTTATGATATATCCTTCTCTAAATTATATTGATGAGATAATTAAGAAATCGACTCCGTATTTGAGATATATCTTCTCCATCAAACATCTTTATAACATTACTAAAAGAAGGAAAATATTAAAAGAGAAACTTATATGTTCCAAGTGTCAACAATTAATTGCATAATTATGATATATTAAATTCATCACTTTTATTTATAATAATTATAAAATTATAGTTATTATAATATAATTTATTACTCAGTTATAACACCTATGATTTCAACGTGACCAAATTTAGACGAAAAAATAAATGAAAATGTGCATGCAACATGTTGGAGGGCATTTATGTCATTTTGCAGGGGTGGATTGCCCTTTTAATAAAAAATTAAAATGGACACTACTTTGACTTTTCTGAAAAAATGAAACGCTCCTATGATTTTTGTTCAATTCTTATTAATCAACTAAGGAAGTTGAGTGCAACTCCTATGAGAACTCTTTTTCTACCCGGATACAAAATAATAGATTTAGAAAATTTATGTTCCTTCCTTTACTTGTTTTTCCCATTTAGCACAATTCTACCTGTCTTCCTTCTTCCTCGCTTTCTAGGTTGTACCACGATAGAGCTATTAGTGTGAATGTGGAAGCACGAGATCGCCACAGGAGGAGGGGCTGAATAACATATCTATAATTAAAACTTTTCTATCTCTTACTAATTATTTAGCTGGGCCATGCACATATATTAAGAGAAATAATAACACAGACATAAAGAAAAAACATAAGAATTTACATGATTCACAACTCTCCGAGTTTACTACGGCAAGGCCTATGCACGACATCATCCATTATTTTTCTCCTATTTGGTAATTTGTCACCTCTTATACAAAGGATGAATACAATATAAAAGAATAGAGGCTTAAATAATAAAGAACAATGAGGAGAGTAAAATTTTCAAGTGCGGTTAATTGTCTTTGAACCTCAAGCCTTCTTTTATAGCCTTTAGTCAAAATTGATCTTTTACTGACATGACTCATTTAGTCAATCAAAAAACCTTATCCAACAAACTCTGGTGTGGCAGATTAGACTCAGGTCATCATTTATTAGTTCTACTCAGATGGCACATTTTCAACCGACCAATCCTTTTTTGATCGATCAAATCCTTTTTTTGATCACCTGATTCTGATCAAATTGGATCTCCAAGTTGGATCACCTTATACGTGTGTTATATTTGAGAGATGTGATCCTAAGATAATCAATCGTCTTATAAAATATACTATTTATTAGATAAATAGTAATTCATTTAAATTGAGTATATATTTTTAATGCATATGATTAGATCTCAAACTCATTTACTGAATATTCGCAATATCATTCATAGGATAAGAAAACTTGTGATTGTATTACAATTATTGAGCATCTCTACATGTATAATTATGAATGTCTTGAAATATTCCTTAGTCGATGAATTAATGAGTTCGAACATCATCAATTCTAACAGACTAGTACGTGTTATATTCCTTAGTTTATCGAAACAACTATTCCTCACTAGTTGAAGACATTGGGATGTCGAGAGTTAAACGTGGATGTTAGTTAAAGGTAACTTGTTCATTGGAGTAACCTGCCATGAGACTTTTTATGAGTTTGTGTATATATGGATATGTCAATGAAGATTTCATTGTAGCTTAAGTGCAAGTTTCCTTTGACTTGAGGTATTCAAGTCATCTTGGTCATGAAAACTTATACGTTGACATCTTAAGCAAACATCTCCTTGGAGGTGTGGACCCGAGATGATTGGGTATAAATTTAAAGTGTTCGAAAGTGTTTGAATAACCCATAGAGGATTCACCGCTCCTTATATAAGGAGGCGTATATCCTATGGTCACTCGTCGGGATTATTACTCGAAGTCTTTGACCAAAGCATTACATGTCAAGAGTATGGTATTCTTGGACACATGTCGGAGTAATTTGAATCCACAGAACAAGTATTACTTGGGCTAAGTGTAACGTAGTCAGCCTAGTGAAAACTGACATATAAATTATATCCTGAACCAAGTGGGTATAAGATGAGTGAAAGGAACGAGGCACGACTTACTGTAGTGAAGGGTTCAAAATTATTCTGGAATCAAATGTGATTTTTCGGTTAATTGGGGATCATGATATACTACTAGGTGTAACTCATGATCGTTTTATAATAAATAGTTAATTATGGACAGCCAACATAAATCGAGAATCTACAAAGTCGCACGTACTGCGAGATTATCCGAGAGACATAAAATGAGTTTGAGAATTTGATTCTCAGATCGAGAAAGACTAAGTCTAGTTGGACTAAACAAAGGGCAAATATAGAAGATATTTTATAAGAACGGAAGCGTAGATGGACCATGTTTTTGAAGATGAATTGAATTCTTTTTGATTTAATTATAAACTAAATTACTTTGGCGCAATGGAAGTAATGATGGGTCATGCCTCTTATAGGCAATGTTAGATTCAATATAGTTTAATAATAAACTAAAATAATTTAATTTAGTTATGAACCAAGATGATTTAATAAATCAAAAGAATTTGATTTAATCATGGATCAAAATGATTTAATTTTAAATCAAATTTAATGATAATGGATCGAATTATTATTGAATTTGAGAGATGATTTGCTCCCAAGTCATTTATACCCAAAGACTCTTTGCCACCTAACCGAAAGCCGGCCAGAGAAATTGGCCGGCCCTTGCTATCGCCGCCCAAGAGGAATCCTCCGGTGCTTCCACCCAGCGGAGCAAGCCTAACATGAACAGACAACGATGCCAAAGCCACTCACGTTGCTGACCAATCACGAAGTTGCTGATTGCTTCAATGTGAACAGGAAACGTTGCTGTCCAATGAGCAGAACAGATTACGATATCAATGTTGCTTGTTCTCAACGTGGTTGACCATTGGAGCACGTTGCTGACCAAAACATGGGGCTGCCGGACCACCGTTGGTTGCTGCCAAAAATTCCAGCGAGACTGAATCGGTTCAACCGCCGAAGAACATGTTATCTCCTTTTTTTGACAAAGGAGTTTTTGCCTTTAAACAGCGGTAATAAAGGTGGTTGTCGCTGGTTAATTTGTATCGTCTAATTGTAATTATCGTCGGATACAAATCGTGTCGTGATCCCTCTCTCGGATCGCACCGTCTCCTCCCTTCAACTAGTACTGAAGTGGAGAAATGACTTGATGTTGAAGTTAGAAGGCTGCAAACAAAATTTTACATTGAAAATATATGAGAAAGATCATAGACTTTAAGGGAAAAATATCTCTATTGGTATGAAGTTTTTTGGATAAAACTTCAAAATAAAATCATGAGGACTTAGGCCTTTCGGTCCTAACACTTGTGACTTAAAGAAGTCGCTTTGAGGATAACTCGACATGGATACGAGTAGTGACAAGTCTCGTTAGGCTTGCTCGTTGATTCCGGAAGAGGCTAGCCTTGCGAGGCTAGCAAATGCTCTCTACAAGGTTCGATAACGAACTCGTAGATATAATTTAATTGTCATAAAATTTTATATTGCGGTTATGTTTGACACTGTTGTATCATGCATGTGTGTGATGTATATGTTATAATAAAATATTTTATTATTTATTTTTCACTATGCATTTGTGAAACGTGTCCAATTAGGCTCCCCAACAACACGTGGCTTTTCGGTCACATGATCCACTATTTCTGGTTGTCTGATCTCCGATCAAATAGGATCTCCTTTCTAGATGCACCGCCACAAAATTTTTGATCACCTGATCCTATTTTCCAGTCACCTAAACCTAGTAGTCTTCCGATCCTCCACCCTTTACTTATTCAAAACATACAATGACAAAACACTTGCATTGATCGACCGAATATATTTTTTGATCGATGAACAATTTTGATCGCTCAGAACCCTAACTCAAGTCGACTATGATCAAGTCCACCTTAGTTGAGTTTCTACCTTCGTCCCAAGTACAGGTCACTCAACGCAGCTCACTAGCTTACCTTGTATAGACTTTCTCCCAACTTCGCATCCCTCAAATTCATTTAGCCCTTCTAGCTCACTTTCATGTGTTCTATTGATGCAATCGATCTTTGGTGAAGGTTCACCAAGCTTGAGTTAGGGAGATTGTTGGGTTTCAATGTTTGATAAAATGTTTGATGGTTGAGAGTGAGATGTCAAGTAAAAGGAAAGATTATTAGAGGGGGAGATGGTTCGATGAAAGTTGACTAAGATTGGTTTGGATTTTGATGTCTGATGGTTGAGAGAAAAGTCAAGTAAGTCAAGGTTGATCGAGTATTTGACAATGGAGAAATTTAAGTGAGTTATGGTTGACCAAATACTTAGTAGTTGGAAGTCCAATAAGAAGTTGGTAAGGGTGAAGTTCAAGTGGGTCACGGTTGATCAAACACTAGTAGGTGGAAGTCCAATAGGGAGTTGACAAGGGTGAAGTCCAAGTGAGTCACAGTTGATCAAACAGTTTTTAGTTGAAAGTATGACATGGAGTTGGCATGGGAGAAGTCCAAATTGATCATAGTTAATCGGACACTTGATAATATTGGATAAGTCCTAACAGGTTAAGAAGGACAGGATGTTAGACATGTCAGTGAAATCCTAACAGGTCATAGAGGATCAGATATTAGGCATGTGGAAGTGAAGTTTTGCTAAGTCATGGAGAATCATATGTTAGACATGAGAAGTGATGTCCGGTCACGGAGGATCTGATATTTGGCATGAGAAGGGAAGTCCAACCAGGTTGAGGAGAACTAGATGTTTGGCAATAGTGAAGTCATGGCAGGTCATGTTTGGTGCAATCAGCTTCTGGGATTTCGATGTTTGACAATATATTGTAGGATCGAAAAGAGCTCTAAAGGGAGGGTGAATAGAGCGTATCGCTTTTTCACTTTTTCGTAAAACTTAAGAGTATAGGAAGCGGAAAGAAAGAAACAGAAATAGAAACAAACTAACACCTTTCTTTTTACTTAGTTCACCGCCCGATGATGGCTAGTCCAAGGTCTACACTCAAATGAGTGCTTTCGTTGGGCAATCCACTAATAGCATGATAATTACAACAAATATGTGGAACTTGAAATGTAGTAATTAATAATAATATCGATAACTAAGAAAGTAGAAGCTCAAGCTTTGGTTGTCGGGGCATCGTTACGACATCGTAGAATAATTTTCGGAGCAACGTTTGAGCACGAAAGTCGTATGGAATTGTTGTTCCAAGATGCTGGTGGAAGTCATCTTTTATTGACCCATCCAGGTGTCTCTATTCACATTGAGGCGCCTTTATCTGAATCAATCTGATCGGATCCAAGTTAGTCGCGCCTTATCTGTTTTCAGGTGCCTCAATCCTTTTGAGACGCCTCAATTGCTGACGTAGCTCGATTTGATCACAGCGCGACTTTGGCGAATCTATCCCAACCCAAGCACCTCAATCCCTTTGAGGCGCCTGGTTGCTGATGTGAGCTGACCAACCAGAGTCGGTCACCTCATCTTGCTTTACGCTGAGGTCATTGAGGCGCCTAAATCCCTTTGAGGCATCTGGTTCGGCTTGAGGCACCTAGAAGGATCCAGGCACCTGGTTCAGTAATTTTTAGGCTTCAGCTTCAGCATCACAGTATTAGCACAAACAAAAATATATAACTTAATAAATAATGTTTGATAGTCTCAGGACTATCCGATTCTGACTTTTGGGTTTCTAGTGAAATCCTAGGTCTAACCGATGCTTACTGTTCCCTCAACGGGGAATGTGTCTTCACCTACTTCTCTCAGGAGAATTTACCTGTTGCCAAACATTTGGACCTCCAAACTATTTGGACTTTCGCTCAACATCCAATCTTGACCTCCAGGACTTTTCACTAGACGTCTGATCCTCGACCTCTTAAACTCCTGCCTGGTGTCCTCGACCCCCAGGGCTTTCCACCTAGTGTCCTCAACCCCTAGGACTTCTACTCGGTGTCCTCGATCTGCCAAGACTTCTGCCCAGTCCCTCGGACTAGGATTTCATTTCCCAATCTCCCTGATCAGGTATTCTTGCCCAGTCCAACTGACCAGGACTTCGTTGCCCAATCTCCCTGATCAGGTCTTCTTGCCTAGTCCAACTGACCAGGACTTTGTTGCCTAGCCTCAACTAGAACTTTTACCTTTCCTAAGTTTCCTTAGGACTTTATGCTTGAGCTTCCTACATACTTAGTCAAACTCATTAGATAACAATAAACCTTAACTTTGAACCTTTGTTATCTATTAAAACATAGGTTTGATTAGTTGGTACTTCCAACACCAACATATACATGCATCTGGTCATATTTGACCAAGGGTTGATCCAAACATGATTAGATATTTGGAAATGAATTAAGTGAAAAGTCTAATCAGGTCAAGGTTGACCAGATAACTAATAAAGAGAAGTCTAGCCAGATCAAAGTTGACTGGATAACTAGTAAAGAGAAGTTTAGTCAGGTCAAGGTTGACCGGAGGACTAACAAAGGAAAAGTCTAATCAGGTCTAGGTTGGCTAGGTTACTAGCAAAATTCCAAGTAGGTCAAGGGTGATCGGATGTTTAATAAGGGAAAGTCCAGGCAAGTCAAGGATAATCTGATGTCTAGCAAGTGACAAGTCTAAGCAGGTCAAGGTGATCAGATGTTTGGCAAAGGAAAAATCCTAGAGGAGTAAACTCTAAGTAAAAGTATTGGAGAAGTAAATTCCAAACAAGAGATAAGCCTAGTAGGTCAGGTAGACTTACAGAATTAGGATTATTTATTTGTTGTGTTTGTATGCATGTCTTGTAAGAACCTGGAGCTGGATACAAGTTACTTCATTTGGTTTTAAGGAAAACTCGATTGATCAATGCATATATGTCAAGTTCAGTGGATGCAAGTTTGTGATACTTGTCTTATATGTGGATAACATATTGATGACAAACAATAATAAAGGTCTGCTTCTAAAAACTAAATCATTTCTATCCGGTAATTTTGAAATGAACGATCTTGGTGAAACATCCTTTATTTTAGGCATAGAGATATGTCATGATCATTCAAAAGACATTCTTTGACTTTCACAAAAGGCTTATATTGAAAATGTGTTTGTGCGGTATGGCATGCAAAACTATGTGCATGGTGACACACTAGGGTCCAGAGGTAATAGATTTAGTTTACAACAATATCCATGACTTGAACTTGAAATAAAAGAGATTGAACAATTTTCTTATGCATCAACTATGGGAAGTCTCATGTATGAAAAAGTTTCTAAGTGTCTAGATATATCGTACACGGTGAGGATATTAGGCAAGTATTTAAGTAACTCAGGACTATCGCACTAGAAAGATGTGAAGTGAGTTATATGGTATTTATAAAAGACTAAAAAAACACATGCTCTCATATCGGAGATCTGATCACTTGGAGGTTATTGGATATTTAGACTCTGATTTTACTGGATGTTTGGATAGCAGGAGATCCACTTTGGACTATATTTTCATGCTTGCGAGAGGGGCTATACGTGGAAAAGCGTCAAGCAGACACTAATAGTCACTTCTACTATGAAAGCAGAGTTGATAACTTGTTACGAAGCATCCAATCACGTGATTTGGTTGCAAAACTTCATCATAATGTTGTAGATCATTAATGACTTTAACAAGCTATTAAGGATCAACTATGATAATAAAGTCACATAACTTTATGCCAAGAACAATCATAGTTCGTCGATGTCGAAGCACATCAACATTAAGTTTCTAGCTGTTAAAGAAACATTTCAGAGCCGTCAAATGATGATAGAGCACGTCATCACAAATTTCATATTGATAGATCCACTCACCAGGGGCTTGATGTCTAAGGTATTTTATGCACATGTCGTTGATATGGGGGTCATTCTTATGGAAGAAGTACTCATCTAGTGGGAATCTATATTTGTTTTTGAACACATTCACTTTGTTTTATTTTATTGTATATACTTAAGTTCAAAACATTCATGTGTAATTTATTTTGACACTCTGAAATAAAGTTTTCATGATTTACTACTATTATTTAGCATATGGTATTTGTAAATGTGATATAGATTCATTTTGAAATCATAAAGTTTGGATCATGATTTACTTTTGTGATTTAGCATAAAGTGTTTGTAAATATGATCAGAGATCGGACCTTTTGAGTCATCATTAAGATCAGTTAAAAATTGACATGTATATATCATATTTCATATAATTTACATGTTACACATTCATATCTTGATCTATGTCATTAATGACATTAATATTATGATTACTATTAGGGCTTGTTACAATCATATTATAGTAATTATGACTTTTTTAGTCATATACCAATGAAGTTAATAGATATGATTGTTTATGGGTATTTGATACTCATAAAGTTTGACATTGTTGTTGACGTCAACTAAAATTTAATCGTATATAATATATAAATCACATATAGCTCAAATTGAAGATTGTTAAATTTTATCTTGTTTAGTGGGCTCACATGCAATTTGTGACATGCATATGTCATATAGAACCAAATCCATTATGTGATCTATTATGTTTATTGAGGGTTTGGGTTATTGAATGTGAGGTTTATATGTATAAAACTCATTAACCCGTATCGTTATCATTATGGGTTGATAATGGATACAGGTTCATCATATATAGGGTTTGGTCCACATTGGATTAGGTATTTGACAGATCTCTTCGCTCCCCATCGATGAAGTGCTTACGGCGTCGTCAACCTAACTCCTTCAGAAGACCGGCCATTACTCTCCTTCTTTCGCAAGACTTCTAGATTTATGGAGACAATTTATGTAAAGATGATGACTCTTTCATTGTATTCAGGTTCATCGTCTTACTTTTGTATTCAATTTTTTATCATAGGTTTCAACGTAATTAGATCCTTGTCTTGTTTTGTTTTCCTATATACGAGTTCATATATGTTTTAGATTTCATGCGGATTAGGAAAATTTAACCTCTAACATTTCTACCTATGATCGTTATGTCCTTATTGGAAGTTTAAAAGTTAGATGGGTGCAAAGTTCACCTTCTGTGTTACAGATAGTTAATTAGATTTTCACTCATCCATTATGACATGCTTCCATATTCATATCTGATGTTTTCCTTGCTTAGGCTTTTATTATTTTACTTCTTTCATTCTAATATTTTGTAGCTATTAATGTTTAAATTTTTTTGCTTGTTTGCTAATTTACTTCAATAAGTGTGTTGGGAGAAAGTTTGATGAAATAAATTTTCATTTTTTTCTATGAGAATATGTATTGTAAATCTCTGTGCTTAGAAACTTAAATCTTACTTGTATTGTTTTCAATGAATGAATAAATTTTGACAAATTGCTAGTTACGTCAAGGAAGAATATTATATACTTGTGTTTAATTTGAATAATACACTTTAATAGAGGGGATGCTCAAGTTTTGTTAACATAATAGATATGTCATTTATAGATAATGTATCACCTCATGCTTGTCAATCTTCTAGTAGTAATGCAATACACTCAAGATTTTGTTCTTTCTTCCACTTAATGGCTTCTTCATCTTGGAGATTCATTGTATTTCACCCCACTATACTTGTTACTTGTCCTCAGCAATGGAAGGGGAAAAGTTAACTAATTGTATTGTTTAGGTTCAAATTTTCCCTTATCTTGTCATCATATAGGCCTTAATTTTTTGAAACTTCTTATTTGTAGTTATTTTGTTTCGTTTTTAATTTTTTTGGAGTTATACATCTCATATATATATTTTTTTAATTCAAATATCTAATTCTTTTTAATCGATTAATTTTAGAGATGATCGATCTGATCCCATAAAAAAAATTTACTTACCATCAGAATAAATCATAAAATACTAATAAAAATTTATTCAAATAATTAATATTTTTAAACTTAATTTTTATTTTAAAAAATCTTTTGTAATGTGCCGTAATATTTTTTATTGTATTTATCGAGGTTAGGAGATTTAGTAAAAAAAAAACAGAAGGACACCCTGATAAAAAAAAATATAATTAAAGTTCAGGTAATCTGTATAGATATCCTAAAATAACTAGTCCAACCACTACCATTGCACTGATGTTGTGCAGGGATTGACATCTTATGGATAGTTCTGATGAACACTTTTACATTTTTGACACTTTGTTCCATTAAATGGTACTGAATACTGATGACCAATTGTACATCATTACTCGGCTAAAAAATCAATATGTTTGAGTAATTTTATAGGATATATTACAAATTCAGCGTGTATGAATGATATTTTAAACTTTTATATATTATAATATGATTTTGCAGATATCATGTTCGACCCGCACAAAAACAAGTTGATGATCAAATTTTGCTCAAAGTAATTGATAAAAAGTAAGTATTTTTCATTAATTTTTAAATGATGTTGTTACCAATTCATTTTCATATTATCTTTTTTCGCTTTTTTAAATATTGAAGAATTTTTTAATACAAATTTACTCCATAAAGACTCTACATATATCACTTCGAAGTTCAAAGAGTAATAATGTATTTCTAGGCATACATGAGGACATGTAGAAAATGAGATAAAATATTTTTACTATAGAGTTTTTGGTAAAAAAATTAATATGTTTAATGATATATAATAATAATAAGTGACCAATGGGCCCAATTTGGGCAGCTGCCACACTAGGCCTAGAAAAAAAAATATTAGTTACAACATTTTAGGGTGATAAAAAAGTGAAATGTTCGCCCTCAGTGTTTTTATCAATCTGTCTTAGAACTAATACGGAGGAGATAAATTACGGGGACTAGTTTAGCTAGTCTGAACAGTGACCAGTGCATGAGAGAAGATAAGAATCCGGCTACTAGTCAGGATTTTACCCTTAGACCTCATGATGACAACATCTCATACACTAGCCATCAGTTCATCCTGTGAGGACCTTAGTTACAACACTTTATCCGCATTAGGATAGTGGGCTAGGAGAATTTTTTTCTTATTAATTCAAACTAGTTAACAAATAGTCGACAAGCTCAAGATCGAAAGATTGGGGCTTGTGAGGTAATACAAAAGATTAATGACAATGCCTATAAATTGCGTTTTCCTAGTCACTTAAAAACTTCTTATGTTTTTAACGTGAAACATCTAAGTCCTTATGCTGTGGAGTCAGATATACTCACCATAAACTCAAGGTCGAGTTCTTTTCAACTCTGGGTGACTGATGCAGGAGGGGATCCAAACAAGACACGATATGACAACGAGGCCTAGCTGAAACCCAACATGGCTTGGTCATGTGGGCAATCATGACATGGGCTAGGGGAGCTTTGGATCCGCATCTTTTGAATTTTTCTTAATTGGTTATCTATTTTATTAAAGTCTGTTAGTTTTTTCCTTAATTATAACTAGCCTTGTCTTTATCCCTAGCCAATCTTTTAAACAAACTTTTTCTGTTTAAGATTAGGGGACTAAGTCTCATTGGTTATTTTCTGTTTAGATTTTTTCTTGAGTATTTTGAGAGCTATATAAACCTATGCTTAGATGATGTAGGGGATAAGTTTTTTTGATATTGAATCAAGTTGTTTCGTTTAAGCCATGTTACGGCTATATCTCTCTTTTATTCTTCTCGCTCTTGATTTTGTGATAAGGTTTTAAGCCTAATCTTGGCTACTCTTTATTGTGTTATTTATCTCTTGTTTTCTCGTCAATCTCTCTGAAACTTCACGCCCAGAATCATCTATATTTTGCTCGGCGTCAGATATCAACTAAAGCTTTACTTGTATTCCATATATAACTCACAAGTAACCCAAGTGGGAGATTGTTAGTTATTATCTCTAATTGGTGGACTTAATTGTAAGTTGTGCATATGAGTACAAATTGAATCCATTAAAGTGATCTAACTTAAGTTTATTGGGTCTCAAGTTATTGGATGTGGGTTAAATGTATAAAACTCTTTAACCCGATCCGTTATCATCTATGAGCTGATAACAGATTGGCTGCTTATATAAGGGGAGGTCCCCAAGGGATTAGGGTATTATCTTTGAGACGTCTCTTGATTCCCCATTAGACCAAGAGAATTTTGCGTCGTCAACCCTAAGCTCCTTGGAAGATCTCTCCTATTACTTCCGCTTCTTCTTCTTCCTCAGGGATCTCTTTGGACTACACTAAAAATAAAAACTATGACTCGATAATTAAGTTTCTTGTTATTTATTGTTTATGCTTATATGTTATGTCATGTTTAATTGATAAAATTAGATCTTCTTGTTCTTATATTTTCTATATGTGAGTTCTTCGTGTTTTAGGATTCATGCGGCTTAGGTTTTTCAAGAACTCAAACAGTGGAGGCCACGAAGATTTGTTAGCTTTTTTAGGAATCGTGCCAGCTCTTTTTTACTCCAAAGCGCGAATGAAAAATAGAAAGAAATCAATCGGCAAAACTATCCTTAAGGGAAGCGAAGAGAAAGGCAAAGGAAAATAGATTAAAAAAAAGAAGAAAGCAGTAAAGGATGGAAGGAAAAGGAATTCTTCTGGAGGGGAGATCGCCCGAAGGAAGAAGTTGGAGACGGAGATGATGTCAAAGTGGTCGTGAAGCATGACGACAGCTATGTTAGATGGCGTCGTGGGCTAGTCGTAGCAGTTGAACACAAAGATGATGCGCTACCTACGACAAGCGAAGGAGGCGACAGCTTCAATCACGTCGACATTGGTGGTGATCTCTAGCACGAGCGAGCGCGGCACATGACAATGATCAATGGCTTGGGCTTGTTCTTAGACTCAACGGGGCGGTCGTGGGGTCGGTGGCCACAACCTAAGGCATCGGATCCTCTACCCTCATTGTGGTTGCTGACAACAACATCTTTCTTTGTGCTCATGGGGGTTAATAGGGAGTGATCGATGTTGAAGTTGGGGTTTGTGGAGGTGGAGTGCGGGAGAGGGGAAGGAAAAGAGGAGGTGGTAACAATAGGGTTGACTCCGGAGATGGAAAGCTGACTTGATGTTGTAGGCGGAGTGCTTCTATGAGAAGTCCAAGGAGCAAGGGTGATCTTGATGTTGCACGTGGCGACGTGGTGGTGTAGAGGAGATTGTTTTACCTCCAGCTTTCCTTCAATTTTGAAGGAGCGGAAAAAAAATTCTGACTAGTAGTTAAATTTTTCACGGGATGAATTATTGGTTAGTGTATGAGGTATTGTCACAATGAGGTCTGGGGGTTAAATCCTGGCTAGTAACTAGGTTTCTGCCCTCCCTTATGTACTAATCATTGTTCGTGCTAGTTAGACTAGCCCCCGTGATTTATCCCTTCCGTGTTAATTTTGGGACGAATTGACGGAAGCACTGAGATGAATGTTTCACCTTTTGCCACAGTTGAAGGAGTGAACAAAAAAAAAATCAATGGACGGATTTGAAATCCCTCCATGAGCTTTATATACAAATCCCCTCCATAAGCTTTATATATATATATATATATATATATAGTTTTGATATCCTGCACACCCATATGTGCACGACCGTGGGCGACAGCCGACGTGGATG
>JBBUKS010000035.1:6287098-6298667 GCA_038050645.1 Hedychium gardnerianum
ACAGTGCTTCTCCTCGAATAGAATATTTTGGAATCGATTAGGGAAATCAATTCAGGGCTAAGCTAATCGATTCAATCGATTGAGTAGTTTTTTCGAGTGAACAAAATGTCTTGGAATTGATTAGAGCAATCGCCAATCGATTAGAGCAATCGATTATGTTGTTTCTCGAGTGAACAGAAAGCTTTTGAATCGATTACTCAATCGATTGGAAGCTGACAATCGATTAGTGTGGCTTACCAATTGATTGGTCAGGCCAAAAAAAATTGTTATGCATGTTTGAACAGTCGGATTTGATGTGACAATCGATTGGGGATAAGGTCATTCGATTGACTGACAAAATCAGCCTGAGCAATAGTGTTATAAAGTGGTTTGAGCTTGGAGAAGAAGGCGCCGGTTCTTAGTGATTCTGAAGTGAAATGCCTCCGATTCAACAAGAGGCATTTCCAAGCAAGAAAAGAGCAAGCAAATCAAAATTCCTATTTGTAAAGTCATTTTCGATTTCTTTTGTAATCTTATTTGCGTTTCTTATTAGTATTCTTTGTAAGAAGCTTGTAAGAGGTTTCTCTACCTCCGAAAAATTTTCGAGAATGAGAGAGTTCATAGTAGAGCTGTGATCGTTGGTGTGGACCCTTTGATTAGTCACCTCAAGGAGGTAAATACTAAGTAAAACAAAGTATAGTGCATGTGACGTCTAAGTTTGAAGTGAAGTTTCATTGTGCATTCAACAACGAGCACAAAGTAATTACGAGAAACGATCGAAGCTATTCACCCTCTTTAGCTCATAAATATCTTAATAGTGACTACAATTAAAATGTCTATATTGTAATCGTTAGGAATGATAAACAATGAATTAGAATATTTTTATAAAAATAAATAAATTTAGGGAGATGTCATTCTAATGATAAATAAAAAAATACCCTTTTAATTTTTATCCCATATAAAATTAATTATTTTTTTTAAAATGAATTATATTGTATAAAAATTACCAATATATATTTTTTAAAATAATATTTAAATTGTAAAATAATATTGTTCTTTCGCCTCTGTTTTTTTCCGTACTGGCTTACCATTTGCAATGAAAAAACATGAGAGATGAGGAATGAGGCACAGAGGAGGCGTGTGGATAAAGCGTGCTGCAGCCGACCAATCGGAACGCGTAGAAGCTCAAATCTCGATATCTCCTATCTCCTTCTACCTTCCCTGCCACATCTATTGCGCGCCCATGCGATCGTCCTGCTCCCACTTGCAGTCGCCGCCCCAGATCTATTAATCTCGGGCTTACTCGCTCATCCGCCCCAGGAAGAAGAAGGGTCGCTCGGTGTAGCGGACGCGGAGGCATCTACCGCAAGCCGAGGCTTCCCTTTGCCTTCTCAATCTTATTGGAATCCACTTTTTTTTTAGAAAAGACAATGGCAGCTGCAAGCGGCCTCGCCATAGCCTTTTCAGGGACCGCGACCACAAAGGCGGAGCCTTTCCATGTAAACAGGACGTCCAAGTCTACAGCGTCACCTGTCGCTGCTGGAACCTCCTTGCTTAGGTCTATGGTCGGCCGGAGAGGCTCTGTGCGCCGTAGACCGCGGTGCGAGGCCCTGGTGGATCACGAAGAGAAGGCAGCGGCCACTATCTCCGCCCTTGAGCAGTTGAAGCTGTCTGCCGACCGTAAGTTTTAGGGAAAAAAAGAGAAACTTTTCCTTGAAAAAAAAATCATTTCTTGATTTTTCAACACCCAAGTTTTGATCTTGTAAAATTTAGACAATGCAGATTACGTTTGCAATATATACTTCATTTGTGTTCGTCTCCATCTATGTAGTTTTGAATATAAATCGACAATGTCTCTTCTTAATACCATTTTTTTTCCCAATCAATCCATGATGTGAAATACAACTTAGCTAAATACTATCCTTCAGCTAAATACTATATTAAGATTCAATTGAATGATCACTTAGCTTGAAAACTTATGCACTTAGCTGTTAGGTTTAAGAAGATTCAGAGCTATATGTTTGTGATCTTACAAATAGTAACTGTATATGTGCATTTGTGAGCGTGCTCAAACCAGAGATTAATGTGATCTTGAGCAAGTTGTGAGATTAAATTTCATAATGTGCATCCTTACTTAGATGGTCAAATCCTCATAGTTGTCCACATTGATCTTCATAAACCTATTCTTGGCAGTGTGAAGTTTTCCTTTTCCATGAAGCAAAATAACTTGCAGCCTATTAGCCACATTTCGTCAATGCAATCAACCAAACTAGTTTTTTGAAAACGTAGTCTATACCCATATAATTCGTGTGGTGTACATGCATCAAATTTTCCCTGCTTGGAGTCTAATTAGATTGTATGAGATAAAGAAACTGAAAGTTATTAAGATACTAGTTTTCTCTCATTTTACATGTTTGCTTGCAATCAGACTGTCTTTATCTACATGAACTGGTAAAGGTTGCTGTATTACTATGCTTTGGTCTGACTCTTCTCAGGCTATATGAAGGAAAGCAGCAGCATTGCTGTTATCGGTCTAAGTGTTCATACTGCTCCAGTGGAGATGCGAGAAAAGCTTGCCATTCCAGAAGCACAATGGCCTCATGCTATTGGTGAGCTGTGCAAGTTGAATCATATAGAAGAAGCTGCAGTTCTCAGCACCTGTAACAGAATGGAAATTTATCTGGTTGCTCTTTCTTGGCACCGTGGAATTAGGGAAGTAACAGAGTGGATGTCTAAGGTAACTATTTTGCTGCCTTGCAATTTGAATATGATATTTCAGTATAGAATGATGAAATGCAGATTTCATTTGTGCAATGTGAAACAAAAAAAAATCCATGTGTAATGTGCCAATCGAATATGATATTTCATTATTAAATATGATATAGAATGATGAAACGCAGATTTCTATTGAATATGATATTTCATTTGTGCAATGTGCCAATCGAATTCTTATCTGTCTTTCATATATTATTGCAGACAAGTGGGATTCCAGTTTCAGAACTAAGAGAACATATTTTCATGCTTCGCGATAATGATGCCACCAGGCATTTGTTTGAGGTATCGGCTGGACTCGACTCTCTGGTACTAGGAGAAGGACAGATCCTTGCACAAGTAAAACAAGTTGTAAGGGTTGGTCAAGTCAGTGGGGGACTGGGGAAAAACATAGACAGAATGTTTAAGGATGCCATAACAGCCGGAAAGAGGGTACGTAGTGAGACAAACATAGCATCTGGTGCAGTTTCCGTAAGCTCAGCAGCTGTTGAATTGGCCTTCATGAAGCTCCCCAAACCCCATGGTGAGTCTGCCCGAATGCTGGTGGTAGGGGCTGGCAAGATGGGGAAGCTTGTCATCAAACATTTGGCTGCTAAAGGGTGCAAAAAGGTTGTGGTCGTGAACAGATCAGTGGAAAGAGTAGAAGCAATTCGTGAGGAGCTCAAAGATATCGAAATCATTTACAGACCTTTCACTGAAATGCACTCATCTGCTGCTGAATCCGATGTAGTGTTCACAAGCACAGCATCAGACGTTCCACTATTCCTAAAAGAAGACACAGAAGTTCTTCCTCCCGTGAGTGAGGATGTTGGGGGTGTAAGGCTCTTTGTTGACATTTCTGTCCCTAGGAATGTTGGTTCTTGCGTCTCAAAGCTTGAGCACACACGAGTCTACAATGTCGATGACCTCAAGGAGGTTGTTGAGGCTAACAAGGAAGACCGGTTGAGGAAGGCCATGGAAGCCCAGGCACTAATCACTCAAGAGCTCAAGAAGTTCGAAGCATGGAGGGATTCTCTGGAGACGGTCCCTACCATTAAGAAGCTAAGATCTTATGCCGATAGAATTAGGTCCTTGGAGCTTGAGAAATGCCTACAAAAGGTTGGTGAAGACGCGCTGACGAAGAAAATGAGAAAGGCCATTGATGATCTCAGCACAGGTATAGTTAACAAGCTTCTTCATGGACCATTGCAGCATCTGAGATGCGATGGCAGCGACTGCAGGACCCTCGATGAGACCCTTGAAAACATGCATGCTCTCAACAGGATGTTTAGTCTGGACATGGAGAAAGCAGTCCTGGAGCAGAAGATCAAAGCCAAGGTAGAGAAAATTCAGGCCTGAGTACATACCCAAAAAATGTACAGAAAAGTTGATAGATTTCGGCCTTTGATCACTTTCTTTGCACATTCTACATTATCCAATCCAAATAACAGAAGAACCATCTCAGCCATTTAATCAAGGAATGATGACCACTTAGGTCAGTTTCTTATAGAGATTAGCTGATAGTTTTGATATTGCTTTGCATGTATCCTATAACGGCTGGAGTTATGTGATTGGTATCGTTGCTGCAACTACTGTTATGATATATCTGATTGTATGATTATATTGGTAAATTATATACTAGATTCCTTTTGACTATACCAATGATATGGCCAATTTGATGTGCATGCTCTATGTAAGAACGCTACTGCTCTCACTGGGCCTCGCTGCAAAACGGTGTTTTTCTCTCTGATTTATTTATCGGATAAATAAGCACAATTTATACATATTTAGAAATCAATTTGTAATAAATCTTAAATTTTTTTATAAACGCTTAAATTTACTCTACTTTTTAAGTCTAACGTTTTTATCCTAGACCAAACGATGAATTAGGCAATTTTATTAAATTTTGATTACGATGATTAGTTGATTATTTTTTTCTCTTTTTATTACTTGAGCTTGTTCCTTTTTATTTATGATAATCTGTCTAGATTTTAGTCTTGGAGATAGATAATCTTTCCTTTAATTTATCTATCAGATAAATTAAAAACATAAAATTTATACATTAAAAATCATCCTCTAAAATATTTATTCTATTTGAAATTCAAACTCTACTCATCTTATTATTATTTTGATTATTTTACTGTTAAACTACATCTATAGAAGCTAACTTGTTCCTTCTCCTTGCAAGCATGTAGGTGTGGTTTAAGGAGTACACAAATATCTAGAGCATGAGTTGTGTCGATCTAAATTTTATGATGTTTAAATTTATTTAATAAAATAATTAAATTAAATCAAGTCAAATAAAATCTAAAATAACCAAAATCCTGGTTCAAGCTTGACTTCTTGTTATGAGTTTGATTTAAACGTGACTTAAACTTAGTTTATTTAGATGTTATTAAATTTTTAATTTTAATTTATTTGATTATTTGAAATTTTTATATTTAAAATTTATTTGATTAATTATTAAACTTAATAATATAGAGGCATAGTTGAGTTGGTCATCATATAGTAGATTTACATAATTAAGCAAAGGTCGATTTCCAGCGAAGCTAGTGAAAATACCTTCCTGTGTGATGACTTACTTCAGTTTTCTGATTTATTCTCTCTAAATAATATGAGTTAGTTGTGAGGGGGCCAAGCCGCCAGGATGACAGATTTTACTTTTTACAGAATTATTTATTCATTTTGATTTTTTTTTTATTTAACATGTTGACAAATTTTTTATTATTAAATATGATTCACGAATATTATTCATAAATATTATTCAAAAACATTATTTATAAATATTATTCACGAATAATAATATATTGGACACATGAATTCAAATTTATTCATTTAATTTAATAAGTTGTTCAAATTTATTCATTTATTAAATCATATATTTATTAAATAATTTTTTATCAAATTAAACATCAAATTTATTCACAAATATTCAGCTCATTACCGTCCTACAAATCTCTGCCTTCAGAATCATAGACAGCAGGAACACTCCACCCTCCTGGATAAAGCAACAAAAATATATATATATATATATATATCATTGTCTCGGATGTGAAGAATACTGATTACAAATAAATTAATTAGGCAAGAGTAGTTGATCGATCACTCGACACGCAACTGAGTCCCCTTTCAGATAAGGCAAAAACCATAATCAATAATCATCCTTGGAAGATACTTTGATATATAAACATATATAAATATAATGGATATCATTTGTATACGCTTCATAATCAATCATACGTCTCTTTCTTATCAACGTCTTGATTTTTCCGGGCATTTATCAAACTAAAATTGACCAAAAAAATACTCCTTTAGTAAAGCATTTAAAATGGGTTACCGAGATATTTTGGTTTTTCCTAAAGAACTTGAAAATTTAAAAGGAAGAAGAAAAAAAAGGTGTCTGAATGAGACTTTTTATCTTAAAAATTATACTTTAAATATATTTTTTTTTAAAAAACTCGGGCATTCTCACAATAAAATAAAATAAAGGGAGGTAGAGGGAAAAGAAAATATCTGAGGTGTTTCCGAGGGAGACGGGCGAAGTGGCAACAGATTCATTTATCTAATTCAAAATATGTGACTGGTGAAAGACAGAAACACGTGAACAATCGATTTTTTATGACACAAAACATAAATTTATTAGTAAAATATGCCAATGCCAAAAAAATTCTTTTTTTTTTTTACATATTATCTCGTATATTTATCATTTTCTAATTTTAATATCGTAAATATCGTTACATAATTTATCTGGCAGAGGTGTATTCTTCCCTTGACTTTTAGATCAATGAAATTTTTAATTTTAGTACACGACACAAAATTGTTGGTTATTTGCTATTAATTGTTTTTTATAATTTTAAATAATTAAAATCTCAATAGTAAACTCTTAAATGTCTATTAACCATTTAAAATATAACGCTGGATCATTGCCCTCGGGGCGAGCTATTAATTTTTTGGTGTTAGATATTTGCTATTAATTTGTTTAATTAGAAGTAAAATTTCCACTATAAATACCATTGGTCCGGTGTTGAGAGATCTCAGGCCGGGATAGTACGCCACAATGAATGTGCTGTCAGTCTCCTCATCCACAGCTTTTCCGGCCAGCTCAGGCCGTCGCCAGCGGCCGTCGCCATCTAGGCTTCCGCCCACCCCATCCCCCTCTTCTGCTCCGTTTCTGAGCGTTGTGTCGGCGGTTAAAACGGTAGAGAAGACCTTGGAGCCTCAGACCAAAACAGATCCGGCCACCACCGCCACCGGAACGAGTACCACCAGTCCTCGTAAGGTGGCCGATGACCACCAGAACACCACTCGCCCGCCAACTATTGCGCCTCCGCCGCGCCCCAAATCGGCTTCTCTTCGACCTCGAAAACCGCCCTCCATAATGGCTACCGTCTGCAACGACCTCGAGGAGCTCATCCACACCTTCATTGATCCCCCCGTCCTCCGCCCTTCCGTCGACCCCCGGCGCGTGCTGTCCAACAACTTCGCCCCCGTCGACGAGCTTCCCCCAACGCCCTGTCCCGTGGTCCGCGGCGCCATCCCGCGCTGCCTCGCCGGCGGCGCCTACATCCGAAACGGGCCCAACCCCCAGCACCTGCCCCGCGGCCCCCACCACCTCTTCGACGGCGACGGGATGCTGCACTCCCTCCTCCTCCCCGCCAGCGGCGACGGGACCGACCCTGCCGTCCTCTGCTCCCGCTACGTCCACACCTATAGGTACCTCCTGGAGCGCAACGCTGGCGCCCCTGTCTTCCCCAGTATCTTCTCGGGCTTCCACGGCTTCGCCGGGCTGGCGCGCGGCGCGGTGACGGCGGCGAGGGTGCTCACCGGTCAGATGAACCCGATGGAGGGAGTGGGGCTGGCAAACACCAGTTTAGTCTTCTTCGGCGATCGCCTCTACGCGCTGGGTGAGTCCGACTTGCCATACGCCGTTAGGGTGTCGCCGGAGGATGGGGAGATATTCACACTGGGCCGGTGCGACTTCGATGGCCGTCTCTTCATGGGGATGACCGCCCACCCCAAGAAGGATCCATCAACCGGGGAGCTATTCGCCTTCCGATACGGCCCAGTTCCTCCCTTCCTCACCTACTTCCGGTTCGACGCCGAGGGGAACAAGGCGGGGCCCGACGTGCCCATCTTCTCGGTGCAGCAGCCGTCGTTCCTGCACGACTTCGCCGTGACGGAGCGGTACGCCATCTTTCCGGACCTCCAGATCGTGATGAAGCCGATGGACATGGTGCTGGGGGGCGGCGCGCCGGTGGGGTCGGACAACGGCAAGGTGCCGCGCATCGGGGTGCTGCCTCGGTACGCCACGTCGGAGGCGGAGATGCGATGGTTCGAGGTGCCGGGGTTCAACCCGGTGCACGCGGTGAACGCCTGGGAGGAAGAAGGGGATCTGGTGCTGGTGGCGCCCAACGTACTGTCGGTCGAGCACGCGCTAGAGCGGATGGAGCTTGTGCACTCCTCCATGGAGATGGTGCGTATCGACGTGGAAGGCAGCGGGGCGGTGTCGCGGACGCCACTGTCGGCGGCGAACCTCGACTTCGGGGTGATCCACCCGGACTACTTGGGGCGGAGGAACCGGTACGCCTACCTCGGGGTGGGAGACCCCATGCCGAAGATAAGCGGGGTGGTGAAGCTCGACTTCGAGTCCGCCGGCAACGGCGACTGCGTGGTGGCGCGGCGGCACTTCGGCAGACGCTGCTTCGGAGGGGAGCCGATTTTCGTGCCCAAAAGGGAAAGAGAAGAGGAGGACGAGGACGAGGGGTACCTGGTGTCGTACGTGCACGATGAGATCCGCGGCGAGTCGAGGTTCGTGGTGATGGACGCGCAGTCGCCGGAGCTGGACATCGTGGCGGAAGTGCTGCTGCCCCGCCGGGTGCCCTACGGATTCCACGGACTCTTCGTCTCCAAAGAAGACCTGCGATCGCAACGCCCATCGTAGAAATCGCAAACCCGAAGGAGGGCCCTCCATGCGCCTCTGTGGACCCACCCGGGTCCCAACATACTCTCAATGCCATATATAAAATGGTTATATTTATTATTTACAATAGCTTGGGATGTGAATAAAAATGACTATATATTATAAGATAATTCACGGTGTGGGCTTTAAATGAATTTAAATTTAATAAGATTTTATTTATATTCATTTAATATGATTAAAATTAAATAAATACATTTGAATATATATATATATATATATATTCAAATTATTAATATTCATGAATCATATTTATTAATATGATGAATAAATAAAATAAATAAAAAATAAATAAATAGATTTTTATTATCAAGTTTTATAATTAATCAAATAAATTTAAAATTATAAAAATTTTAAACAAAATGTGAATCGAAAACTCGATAATGTCTAAATTACTCAAACTATGCTTAACTAAACTCAAGCTCTTAAACAAAAATTAAGTTATGTTTGAATGATTATTTCAACATTGATTCATTTTAAACTCGATTTAATTTAATTAATTTATTAAATAAATTTCAACATTATAAATATTTAACTCTTCTACGGCCCTGGGCTTGTGCCTTTCGCATGTGAAATTTAGTAATGTTTCTGATCATTTTCTATTTCGACTGGAAATTTAATTAGGTCATCTGGTCAGATATTGTGGAACTTGGAGTTGCATGATTGCGACTTTTATGCATTAGTTGATCAGATGACTAAAAAAATAAAATTTAATCACATCAAAAATTGATTGAATAATTAGAAAAAAAATTTATTAGATCAAGATTGATTGAATGATTAACAAGAGAAAAATCTATCAAGTTAGTAAAAATCGAATATTAAGTAAAAATCTAATCAAATAAAAAATGATTGAAATCTAATAGATTAATGGGAATAAGAGATTAGACAAAAATCCAAATAAGTCAATGACTAACGTATGACAGAAAAGAATAGTCTACCAAGTCAGGGACAGAATTGGGATTTAATTTAGATAATAATATAATTAATAAAGCAAAAGGATAATCCGTGCAATTTTACTTTGTTTTGCAAATGATTATTTTTTAAATTTAAATTTATGATCTTTAGATCACAATAATAATTTTATCTCTTTAACTCTTCCTTCAATATACTTAATAAAGCAAAAATATATGTTCCCACGGGATAAGTTAATGGCTAGTATATGAAGTGTTATCATCATGAAATTTTGGGATCAAATCCTGCTATTAGCTAGATTTCTGTCCTCCTTTATATATTAGTCATTGTTCGGGCTAGCTATACTAGCCCTCGTGATTTACCTCCTCCGTATTAATCTTGAGACGAACTGACGGAAATACTGAAAACGAATGTTTTATCTTTTTGCCATCGTAAAACAAATACATATATATAATCTCATAATCATAAAAAGTTCCATAAAATAATTACCTTATAATTCATTTTTTTAAAAAATTAAACTTAGATTCAAATTTATTTGCACTTTTTTTTTTAAACTTGAGACAAAAGAGGTTCGACACGGTTATTACTTATTAATTGAAACAGGTTTTAGCTGAAGATGATATATATGCTTCTTGTAAACTTCATAAATCACGAGAAGTATATGAAAAAATGTACACTGTATTTCTTCTTGTCAACGACTTAAAAATTTCATGGTATTTCTTCTAATCGACACTTCATGAAGTTGGATGGTATTTCCACTAAAAAATAATAATTTATGGATGACTTTTATTAAAAAATTTATCCAAATTTATTTTACGATGAAAATTTTTTCATCATAAATTAGACGTCGCAAATATTTGCGATGAAATTTTTTTTTATCGCAAAAGTCAGTGACTAAAGCAACTTTTCGTTACTAATTTACGATAAAAATTAATTTTGTTAGAAAATATCTGATTTTTTAATTTGCGACAAAAATTTATTCGTCGCAAATTTTGTTGCTAAATTTTGCAATGAATACATTTTCGTAGCAAATTTCAACCTTAATATTTGCAACGAAATTATTTTCGTCGTAAATTTTATCGCAAAATTACGATAAATTTGTGATGAAAACTAATTCGTCATCAATTTCAATTTTTTTCACCACATACAATCTATAAATCCGATCCACCATATATACATACACTATATATAACAAAAAAAAAAATCTAACAATTCCATCGCACATCACAAACATCATAACAAAAAACAACAATAACAAAATCACAAACAATAACAATCAATCTAACAATTCCATCACATCACAAACAATATTCACAAACATCGTAACAAATTCAAATAGTTTGGTACATAAAATTAAATATCACAAACATCTAGTAATATAAAGACCAATCCAATACATATCCCCTAATATTATTCAAATAGAAATGTTCAAATACTATCTCCTCCTCTTCTTTTTGCAATTTCGGTTCCTCTTCCTCTTCACTTCTTTTCTTGCATAAGATCAAAACAAAAAATAAAATAATTAATATGAAAATACAGAGAGACAGTAATAAACTAACACAAAATTAATATATATAAATGCTCGCTTCTTCCGGTATAAATTTTCATGTGTCCAACTTCCTTAATGATCCTATTTGAAACAAGTTATACTAATAAAAAATTCATAAATTTAATCAAATAACAAATGAACTAGAAATACTAAACATGCGAAAAACACTAAATATGTGACAAATAATATTCATACATCAATTTCAATCACAATCATCACCACCATGATTATCGTCATCGTCACCATCGTCACCATCATCACCATCACGAGGAGGAATCTAACTTCGAGCGGAGGCTAATCGGAGATGTTGCATGATGACATTTTGTTGTTGGCACAAATCGCTAACTTTCTAATCCCTTTGCCTCATTGCGTCATCCCCTTGCCTCATTTCTTCATCCCTT
>JBBUKS010000035.1:6300864-6312797 GCA_038050645.1 Hedychium gardnerianum
GTTCTTGCTGCAAATATCTTTGATTGGGGATCTCGTGCATGTGTTGACCTTTATCACAAGGGAACAATTATTGAAATATATAGGATGAGCCGCAAAAAGATGCACCGTCCATGGCGGGTATTTCACACTTTTCAGGCAATCTATGAATTTATTTCACATCCAATTGAACTTTAAACAGAATTGGTCTTCCTTCAGGTGGATAACTTTGATATTTTCAAGAAAAGAATGCTTGGTTCTGGAGATGAGAAACCCAATCGATACAAAAGAGCATTGCTCTTTGTTGATAACTCTGGTGCTGATATTGTTCTCGGGATGCTTCCATTAGCACGAGAACTTCTCCGACGTGGGATTGAGGTAAGTTAGGAGTATATCTACATAAGAAAAAGGTTTGCGTGTCTATGTACTTATTGCAGTTTATTTACTAATATTAGCACCTCTTAGTTATTTTGTTTCTATTTTTTCTATTAGTATTTTTAGCAAATATCAGGGATTTTTTTTGTAACTTTCTTTAGTCAAGGCACTTCTATGCGACGGTGTATTTGGGTTTCTTTTCAATAACCAAAACAAGCTAGCACATCAGTGATAAGAACACTAAGTTTGTTTTTTTACTTGTGAAAATTTTCAGATTTTTCAATTTCTGTACTTATTTTGTAGAAAATAATTGTTAGAACAATGTAAAAACTGATCTATTGAAACTGAAAATAGAGTCAAAATTGTGAGAATTTTCATTAGATTATCTTTTTCTGTATTTTGTAATTATTATAATTACAATAATTCATGAAATTGAAGAGGCTATTTTGATGATTTGTCAAATCTACTTAGAGAATATTAACAAAATTATTTCTACATTATAAAACATACAAATAGACGTTTTGCTATAAGTAAATAAACTCATCATAATCTACGTACATGTTATCATGTAGATATTTATTTTCATCTGCTAAGACAATTCACCCGTCTCAAACTATGGTGAGTCAAACATGTCTTTTTAGTTAATATTCCTATAATCATTGGTAGCCAAACGCTTGAGGAATGCATGAGGATAATTTTATAAAAATTCTCATAATTTTGATTTTCTATTTTTAGTTTCAGCAGACTGATTTTCATTTTTTTTAAAAATTATTTTCTACGAACTGAGAATAGAAACTAAAAAATTTAAATTTTTTTACCAATTTTTCACGAGTCATGCCAAACAAAGAGCTGAATTGACAGAATCCTGTATACTACAAGTGTCCTGAAGTACAAGAAATTTTTTCTGCAGAGTTATCTAAACTTTAATTCAAGATCTATGCTGAATTTTGTGTCCTAACTAGTCATTTGCTAGAGGCATGGGTTCTTTTCTTGCGATGGAAGAACAAAACATTAGCAATTATTTCACGTGACAATTTATTCTTCTCTCCAGGTTGTTCTGGTTGCAAATTCCTTGCCCGCTTTAAATGATATTACTGCGAATGAACTTCCTGAGATTGTGGCTGAAGCTGCAAAGGTTGGTGTTAACTAGATGGGCAGTACCATATCTATCATTAGGCACTTATCAAACTGATATGTTGTTGGGTTTTCCTCTCTTGTTCACCATTTCCAGAAAAAATGGAGAAAAAACGCCATTTCTTATTTATTTTTTAACGTGGACAATATTGTCAAAAACTCTACAGCATTGTGATACCATTAGAAGAGCTGCAGAAGCTGGAGGGTTGCTAGTGGATGCAATGGTAAGCATACAAGAAAAAGGATTGAAGAACCAATCACCTTCAGTTTCACTAATGATTGCTGAGAATGGATGTGGAAGCCCTTGCATTGACTTACGGCAAGTCAGCTCAGAGCTTGCAGCCGATGCAAAAGATGCAGACTTGGTGTGGAATTGAATATTTATGTTATTGAATGCTACGCCAGCATATCTTGTTTCCTAGAAAGACAATATCTAATGAGCTCATTTGTTTGGTTTTAATTGCTTTGCAGGTAATTCTAGAAGGCATGGGCCGATCAATCCATACTAATTTGAATGCTCGTTTCAAATGTGATGCACTGAAGGTATCTGTTAGAGTTAACTTTGGATTTTTTTCATTCTTAGTTGCTTTTTCTGTTTAAGAAGACAGAAAAGTACTACATGTCAAACTAGGGAATCAACTAAGAGTGCCTGAATTTTTATCTAAGACAACTAGATAACATCATTAGTCACTTGGCAATCGATCGAGATTGAGTTGTTGTCAATATGAAAATTAATGATTCTACTATTGGATATTGGTTTTCATAACCAATTGGTCGAATAGGAATATAGATGATTATTTCACGAGTAGACCACTATAAATCAATTTATGTTGCTCTTTGTTTGTCCATGCATGCGAGATTGATTAGTCTCCTCTTGCCACATTAGCCACCAGATGCGACCTTTGGGTCTGTGCCGAACAATGCTCAGATATTATATTTATCCTTAATTAAATCAATTAAAATTAAGGGAATTTTTAAAAAAGGACACCCCCCTAAATTAATGTCATTTCACCCCTTGAAAGAAGCCCTTTGTCCCCTCCAAAAAGGACCTTAATCTTCTTGTTTAAAACACTCAATTCTCTAATTTCCAATCTTTTCTCGAGTTGTTCTCCTCTTTCTCTCCTCTAGAGGGATCTAAGGAATGAAGTTTAGAGTGTTCCTATTTTGAGTCGAAAGATAATTGTCAATTAACCGTAAGCACCCAAGGTGCAAAGCAATATTGTCTTAAAGAGAGGCTCCAACCCTTGTCTCGACTTTAATACTCTTATCCGAATATGTAATTCTACCCGAAAGATTGTGTTGACATCTTGACCCGAAAGACTATGTCGATATCGTGAAGGGGTAATTTGACAACTGAGGATATTAAATCAATGACAACAGCACCTAGGGTGGTCTGCCTATCATATTCAAAGAGGTGTGATGACTAATGAATTGTGACCCACATCATCATACCAAGACTGATCGGTTTGAGCCACTAATTGACGAACTAAGCGACCAGATCGTAACCTATTGGATCACTTTGATAACTATTCTCGAACATTTACGCGAGTGGTAATAATTTGATGAACCTTAAGGTTTGTCTGAGAACCACTAGCTAGAGTCGGATCTCTTTCCATTCTCTTGAATATCTTCCTTAATCTTGGCTATATGTCAAATACAAGCACTATTTAGAAGCAGACTTTATATACATGCTTGTCTTATTTCAGCTTGCAATGGTGAAGAATCAGAGACTGGCTGAAAAGGTTTTTAATGGGAACATATATGACTGCGTTTGTCGATTTGAGCCTAGAAATGAACCAGTTGCATCTATTGAAGCCAATTCTTGGGATAACTAACAACTGGTACGTTGATTATATTCTACCAAAACAATTATGGTGATTCAATTATGCATCTATCTTTAGTATAATTCATAAGTACAGTAATATGAGAACCTGTCTTGGTAGGCCATTTCCAGCTACTGCTCTAAATGGTATATCACTCATGTTTACAAACTGTTTAAAAGACTGGTTTCACTATCCTTCATATAAGTTGATCAAGATTTGTGATCGTTCCTCCTTACGTTGGCTGTCTATAGGTGAATTACAGAAAGTTAAAGCGATCTGATCCTGAAATTGGAGGCTAAATGATCTTTCACAGAAAGGTGAGGCCTCATTTTTCTTTTTCGTCTTTACATTGTAAAACCATTTGTCACTGCTCACATTTATCATCCTGGTGAGATCTTTTTTGCTACAAAACTTGTTCGGTAGCATGATTTCTTACATGATCCTTAATTTATTTTTATTTTATGTAGAATTTCTACTATTTATCAAAATCTGAAGTTGCTCAAATCCTCTGGCTGCTGACCACTTCAGGAAAATTGCACGTAAGAGTGTTAGACGATGATTGTGTTATTTGTACAAGTGATTATTCATGAGATGGATATTTTGCAACTATCTTTGGAATTGACAGAATATGAGCTATCATTTGGTGGCTATATATATATATATATATGGATTGATAAATTGTATAAAATGGAAGCTTTATTTCTGAGTTTTTCTTTTTTTTTCTGGCTTTTTATTAATGGCTACTTTCATTAATGATTTTGCTACTATGAATGCATTTTTTTACTTTATTATTATTATTTTAGTTTTTAGTCAATGGTCACAAAAAATTCCAGTATAATTATAATACTCGTTTATCTTTATATCAGCCACTTTATTTTTTACACGTAAAATATTTTCAAGAATTCATAAATATTTATATCTTTTCGTGCTTTCCATTGCTTGCCATGAAGACTTACCACATACATGAACGCATGTTAAAAATCAAAGAGTTTTGCACAATAACAAAAGGTCAAAAATAGTCGAGGATAACAAAAAGTTCTCCCACCTTTATTGATGAATAAATTTAATTTAATTATAAATTAATACATAATTTACTCACTAATTCATTAACTCCTTAATTATAATCTATAACTTTTCAATATTAATATTAACTTATTAATTCATCAACGACTAACAACTAATTTCATAATTCAAGTATTAATCCATTAATTTCTCATCCATTTAACTCCTAAGTCAACATTAACATTTATATTAAATTTTATCAATAACACAGAGACAAATTCACAATACCCTGAGACTTCAGTCTTCAGACCCCAAAGAACCAGGGGAAACACATTGAAATACGTTTTATAAGAACCAGGGTATTTACTTGCATCGTACAAGACTAGTTCTGTTAGGAGAACTTTTACATTGCAATTGAAACTTTCATCCATCTTTCTTTCCAGAAATTATACACCATAACAATAACGATTTTAATCTTCCCGCGTTAGTTACAATATGCGGCGTCTCCTTCCATACCAGTAAGCAAACCCAGCGATCGAAAGAGCTGCGATAACACCAGCTGTGGCGTACTGTGTGTATATTGGTCTCTCCACAAGAAGCCCACTCTCTGGCGTTGCTGCTTGCTGACTGACTCGCAGAGCGAATTCAATCCCTGCTCTTTCAACCTCGGCAATATTGTTCACAACCGCTTTAGACCGAACAGCCTTTGCGATCGCCTCGTAGTCATCCTTGCTTCCACCCTCCAGGAAAGCCCCAACAATCACACCTTTGTGGATCCAGTAAGCACCAAAATTCCCACTGGAAAAATCTCCATAGTGGATGACTTCACCAATGCTATCTCCGTAAAACTGCCAAGACAATGTGAACATCCTGGAGTAAAAGAAAGGTAGATAATCAAGGTCACCTGTGGTGGGTGCCATGATCGCTGCAACAGCATGCTTTGCAGTCTTCCGAGCAGAGTCCACATGCTCGAGGCGGTGAATTTCGTTGCCAAATAGTTTGACAGGAAAAGCAGCAACGTCACCGACAGCATAGACAGAGGTGTTGCTGGCCTGCATTCGTCCATTGACCTTAATCCCACCTTTTTCGAGCTGTAGTTGACCTTCAAATAAACCAGTGTTCGGACGGATGCCAATGCCCACCACAACCATGTCAGCCGGAAGGCAGGTACCATCTTTAAGGATCACCACTTTTACCTATGAACAAGAAGAGAGTTATCGGATCAGCATCCAACTACTAACAAATGTGCATGGAGCTTCCTGAAAAGCAGACGACGAGATATAACATGTCTGTCAAAATATTCTCATTTGGTGCAAAAATATAGAAATGACAGCATCATCATTTAACAGCCTAGTTAACACTAGCTAGTATTCTAGTGTGGCCTTTGGATAACCAATTCAAAATGTAGCATATATATGGATTCAAAATTTTGCACCTTGCAAAAGAATAGCTTAGTTGGATCCCTTTTCGATAAACTTGACCAGATACAACTGCTTTAGACATTCAGAATCAGACTGGCCAGTTTATAGGAGTCACGTATAGGTGGACAGAAAAATAAAGATAGAAGTTTGTGATAAAACTTGAAGAGCACATTCGTCACCTAACTCAACCCTATAATTAAAAATATCTAGAACTAATGGAATCCATAAAGCCCAATTTATTTTATCCAGACTTAGAAGATAGCATAGCTCATGGTTCTGTCTGATAGCCTATTTCATGGAGAATTAAAATTGACAAAAACATATAGATAAAAAAGTATTACCTTTCCCTCTGAGTCATTCTCAAATGATGTCAGAACACTTCCTTTGATGAATTTAACTCCTTTTGACTTATAGTAATTCTCATAATACTCTGCAATCTTTGGTGTAAACAAACGGCCCACTGGCAAGAAAAGGTAGAAGCATCAATCAATGAAGCTTACCTTCATTTACTGAAATATTACCATACTTACTGCAATGTGCCTCTGGGAAAACCATTGTTACTTTCATTCGATTTGTAACTAATGCTGCTGCACATTCCATCCCAATGTAACCGCCACCAATGACAACAGCATCCCCTCCACTGCAGTTTTGCATTACGTCCACAAGCCTATTTGTATCAGCCAAATTTCGTAAGTAGCAAACGTTTTCAGCATCAGATCCTCTAACTCCAAATTCTTCAAGTTTCAGAGCCTACATGCAAAGATGAATGAGTTTCAACAGAAGGCAATTATCATGCTTGACCTGAATATTATGCGATGAGGAAAAAAAAGTTTGAAACCAAATGCAAGATATAGACTTCAATACCCGAGCACCTGTTGCAATTATGAGTATCTTGTAACTGATAGTTTCACCAGTTGCTGTGATCAACACTTTCCGTCTCACATCAGTTGACTTTACTCTGGTGCCAAGAACAAGTTCAATTCCTAGCCAATCACAACAATAAATTATGCTAGTAAGTTTCAGCAGTATCAACAAATTAAGATGTGTGCATATAAAAAGTAAGATCAAGCAAATACAATTCAGGATGAAGTGTTTTATTGTTTACAAATCTCAACTCCAAGCCAAACCTTCATGTTCAACAAGGCTATATGCTAAGAATCACTAAAACTCTGATCAAAGACCAAACGGTGTTATTAGCACAGCATAGATTAATTCGAAACATGGATGGATAGTGACTAAGAGAATCCTTTTGACCTATTTATTCCTAGAGAAAGGCCAACTTATATGACGAGATTAGAATGTTTCAAGGAACAGATAATCTTCAAATTGCTAAGTTTCAAATTTTTGCAGATACACTATTTAAGTCACCCTAAAGATACATTAAGTCATGAGTTAATAGGAAGCTATATAGTCCACATCACACAGGTAGAGGGATGCTATTCTAGGGAATGAAAGCATCAAGATTCACTCCATAAGTATATTTCAGACTGTAGGTAATTTGGATAATTGATTCTAAACTTGCAACTATATGACAACCAATAATTTTCCTGCAACAATGCTAATATACAACACATCTAACAGTACAATTTAGAGGTGGTGAAAAAAAACATAGATAATATGGATAATTAATAAGTCAATTTGGATGCTTAACATCCTTTTTAGAGATACATAAATTTAGCATCATAGAAATGACAAACAATGAGATTACTCCCAATTGAGGTAGAATTGCAGTAAAACAACTTAATGCACTAGGAACATTATCTAGCTCATTCTAGAAGAAGGAACAGATTTTTAACGAGGATTCATTCATAAATACATGAATTCTATAGTTAGAAGAGTTGAATTGATCATAATAAATTTTTGATAAGGGACATATTTTTTTTACAATTCATTCATTCATAAACAAATGAACTCTATAGTTAGGGAGTTCAATTGATTAGAGTGGAAAATGCAAAGGGGTAGAAGGAGATCAAAGAGAATACTAATCAATGCAATAGTAAATGCAATGAAGAATAACCTAATTTATTTGAACATTACTAGTGGTATAACCTTGCAGAAAGCTTAATGTAGGATTGTAGGGTTAAAATTTATTTACCCCAACCCAAAAGGTTGGCACAATAATTAATGAATAACAAAATAAGCATTGTGGAATAAAAGAATGGTGTAAACCTCAACTCCATAATACATTTACAGATTTTCTAGTTTCAACTATACAGCCAACCTTTGTCTTTGAAACAAACAAATAGAGCAATGAGTTTATACTTTTAAAAGAAGGATTTGTGAAGATTGATTTACCGTGCTCCTTATACCATTTTGGCATCAATCTCTCATCATTAGTGCCTACGCAAGTATGGAATGCTGGCAGGCGTGCAGGAGCTGGAAAAATAACTTGTTATAGTGTGTAAAATGTGATATTTCATCACCATATATTCATGTAGCTGATAGGGTAGACAGAACAAGCATTCATGAATAGTTCAGAGCAAATTCATCTTTAATGATGCGTAAAGGCTCTTATACTGTTTTTTTTTTGGAAATAGGAATTCACCAAACACTTGTTAAATCATTTTGATCCATGTTATAGTACTATGATTATTTCATTCCCGTGCCTCTATAAATGACAAAAAAGGTGTAAATACACCATCACATCTATTACACTTGGAAGAAAATGAGCAACAACAATACAGAAAGGTGAAAAATGATCAGCTTGTTGATTTATTTAACAACACAGATAAGTGAAATTTCATGCTATTGCCTCTATAAACATGATTGGCTCCATTCTTCTTCTAACCTCGACCATACTAGTAGATGAAATTTCTTGAATTTGCCTATTCGTGTAGCAAAATGGAAGGGGGAATTTAGGAACTAGCAGTAATATTGTGTTTGCATTAAATCAAAAAGTGAGTCCTTATAAGTTATCATTATGAGCTTGCATGCTAGAATGCAGGATTACAAATATATAGTCACCAACAATTTCTATGGTGAAACACCTTGGAAACAGTCAATCTAGAAGTCAATTCAGGGAACATTAAGTAAGATGAACTTAATGCTTTCGAAAAGATGATCAAGTGGCTAACAGCAATAAAATTTTAGGTCAACGGAATGCATTTCTAACCATAAATTCGTGGCGCATGGATTAACTAGGATAAAAATGATAAATACCTTCAGGAAGTAAATATCCTTTGCTCAATGCAGGCCGTTCATAAGGTGCAACCTGCAAAAAAGTTCGTCGATTTGCGCATATAAGTTCTATATACAATCAGAACTTGATCCCATAAACAATTACAAAGATGAAGCAAAAGGTATGCAAAACTTTAAAACGGTAGAATCGTCAAAAGAAAGTAAGTTTAAAGTCTCCGAATCCTTAAATCCAATCTGCGGACTTCAACTTCAATCTCGCAACACGATCTTCAAACTACTCAAAAAGGAAGTGAAGCGAGGCAGCTAGCGCAACGACGCGGATCGAAATCGGAAGGAATTCGAAAGGCGTGAGAAGGGGATCTAGACTCACGGATTCCTCGGAGATGATGCATAGCTCGCCGTGGGAGACGCCCCTGCGGACGAACTCGAGGGCGGCGTAGCCAGCAGCAACGCCGCCGCCGAGTATGACGTAGACGAACGCCCGGCCCATCCGGAGATCTCTCTTCTCTTCGTCGCGCTATCTTTTATTTCTTTCCGTTTTTGTGGTACGAAGCTGAGGAGCAAATCAATAAGATGTGGTGGATAAATAGATGAACTGGATAAATCGGTGGTGTGTTGGAGAACATTACCAGGAATTATGGTTATTTTTTGTTTTTTGTTTTTTGTTTTTTGTTTTACTTTCAAATCAATCTTGAAAGATTAAAACCTGTCAGAATATGAAGTTTGTTCGGCCCGGCCCGGCCCAAATGACGCATACGCGTCCAATCGCCCTTTCAAGGCGGCCCATGAATAGGTTTCCACGTGACACTATAAAAGGGAGAGGCTAGGGTAGGGTTTGCGCAAAGTTGAATACGCAGCCGCTCCATCTTTCTTTCCCAGCCCAGAGCCGCAAGGAAGGAAGCTTCCACTTTTCTCAAGATGGGGTGAGTTCTCGCAAACTTTACCTCTCAAATGTTCGTTCATCAGCCTCTTGTGGCGATGCTTCAGCGGTTATTTTTGGTTGCAGTCGCCGTGCTCGGAGATTTGTTTGATATTGAGTTTTCAATTTGACGTTTCGTATTCGAAATGGTAGTTTCGTGGATTTGGGTGCTTCAATCGTCTATATCTTCACTATTTGCATGCCAAAGAATAGAATCTCCAATTAAATGATCACGGAATTTGCTTTACGCGAGCCGATATCCTGTTTCTAAATATGCGTTTACTTTTTGTGTGTATGAAGAAGTATGCATGTCTGTTTTTTTAATCATTTTTCTACATTTGGATGATGGAATTGATTAATCTCAGATCCGGTTAGCCATTGGTCGCCATTGTTCTCCCTGTGTTCTCCATACCCTTAAAATTCACCTGGATCTGACAAGTTAATTTAATTGTTAAACATGGTCCTTTCATCCCCACTTGATACCAAGAGGGGTTTAGTATACTATGTTGTATGGCAAATACCATTATCCTTAGAGTTCAATTATCAGCATGTTGTAGTATGCCTGAGTATCATATCAGGACAATTTCAATAAATGATTGATCTCAATTTCATTGCTTCGAGTGAGTCACATTTATTACATATAATGCTGCTTGTTTCTCTTAGCCATCTGTAAGTGTTATAATATAAATAATTAGTAGAATATATGAGTATCAATTTCTGGGTTTTCTTGTTGGCTTTTGAAGTATCTATCTTTAGCGTTATATTACTGGTTTTGAGTTTCTGATTGTTATTTGCTGCACAATTTCTGATTGTTATTTACTGCACAAGTAACGAACATTACTTGTTACTTGTAGATTAGTGATTTCGCTTTATCTTTGGACATGGAGTTTATTATTTTAGTGAATGTGTCATTATGTTGAGGAATTCACTCATCTAACTGTTATAACATGGATTCTCTGAAAAGTTGTTCTAGCACACACACAAAAATGTTGTGCATCAGCTACGTGCCTGTGCAGTGCAACATATACTTTGAATCCTTAGATGTTTATTGTTTGGGATAGAAGAAATACTTTAATGTGCTTTTATGTATATTGATATATTTTAGTAGTTTTAGTGCATTTTGTGTATGAGTCAGTCAACTAATTCAGATGAGAAGTCAAGAAATTGTGTGCCTCTGGAAAGAAAATGGTCTTTTGAGATACATATCTTCAAAGAATGGTTTTCACTTACTTTGAAATCTATTACAGGAAGACTCGTGGAATGGGAGCAGGGCGCAAGCTCAAAACTCATAGGAGGCGTCAGAGGTGGGCAGACAAATCATACAAGAAAAGCCATCTTGGCAATGAATGGAAGAAACCGTTTGCTGGTTCTTCGCATGCCAAGGGTATTGTCCTTGAGAAGATGTAAGCTATACAATCCCCCATTTGTTATCCTCTATATCTAAGGATTAGTCTTTGCTTGTATAGTGTGGGCTAACATACATTTCATGTTGCAGAGGTATTGAAGCCAAGCAGCCTAACTCTGCTATCCGAAAGTGTGCTAGGGTTCAGCTGATAAAGAATGGAAAGAAAATTGCAGCTTTTGTTCCCAATGATGGTTGCTTAAACTACATAGAAGAAAATGTAAGTTTCACCCTTGTATATAGCAGTTTCATATGATACTCTGAGCCCTCTACTCTCCAGTAACATGGAGAACATGTCCCAAAGTTGCTTCTATCAGCAGTTAATAACCTATTCTTTTAGAATAGATAAATAATCATATGAAAAACTGCATTTCACTTTCAGGACGAGGTGCTGATTGCTGGTTTTGGACGTAAGGGCCACGCTGTGGGTGATATTCCTGGTGTTAGGTTTAAAGTGGTGAAGGTCTCTGGTGTGTCCCTATTGGCTCTCTTCAAGGAAAAGAAGGAGAAGCCTCGTTCTTAATAGGTGATTTATGATCGAGCCAGTTGCACTCTTGACTGGGTTTACGTTAAGTACTTGATATTTTATGCCTTTCTTTTGAGGTTTTGGACTAGTATTCTGACCTTTATCGATGTATTTGAGCACTTTTTTGTTTCAGGTGGTAATAGTCATCGTGTCTCTTGGAATTTTCTTCTATTACGTTTGTATTCTGGGATTTGGTTTTACTAAACTTTTAGTTCTG
>JBBUKS010000035.1:6361753-6388307 GCA_038050645.1 Hedychium gardnerianum
ATCCTACTTCTGCAATATGACATATTTGTATTACCTTGATCTTTCAAACAACCAAATAGAAGGGGAAATCCCTCCATATTGGAATTCATCAGAGCTCTTGTTCATGATGTTGTCCAATAATAATCTCTCAGGATCGATTCCTAGCTTTGCTGTTAGCCAATATTTGAGATATTTGAACTTGAACAATAACAGCCTTTCAGGAGAATTGCCTCCATCATTGCAGAATTGCAGTTCGCTGACTGTTCTGGATCTTGGTGAGAACAAGTTATCTGGAAACATACCGATATGGATCGGAGTTAGTTTCCAAGTTCTAGCGATCCTCAGGCTTCACTCGAATACGCTCTCCGGTAGCATTCCTCCACAGCTTGGACAGTTGAGTAACCTGCACATCGTTGATCTCTCCAATAACCAACTATCAGGGTTGATACCGAGCACATTTGGAAATTTTAGCGCGATGATTTCCACTTCAAAATATATTTCTGTCCCATATGTGCTCTCAATAAATAGCTTCCCAATGTTCATTATTCTGCCAACAGTAAGCATTACACTTTCTGCAAAGGGACAGGAACTCGGATATTCGAGCAGTACCCTAGATCTTGTAAAGAGTATAGATGTTTCCACTAATGATCTAACTGGCAAAATCCCTGAAGAACTTGGAGCACTCGTGGCACTTCAAACGCTGAATCTGTCAAGAAATAAACTGCAAGACAG
This sequence comes from Hedychium gardnerianum, assembly GCA_038050645.1. Classification (NCBI taxonomy): domain Eukaryota; kingdom Viridiplantae; phylum Streptophyta; class Magnoliopsida; order Zingiberales; family Zingiberaceae; genus Hedychium; species Hedychium gardnerianum. The sequence continues at coordinate 6,362,465 of JBBUKS010000035.1, forward strand.
AATTCCAGATATGTTTGCTGGGATACGGTACTTGGAGACACTTGATCTATCATTCAACAATTTGTCAGGTGCCATTCCTGAAAGCTTGTCAAGATTGAGTATGCTGAGCCACTTGAATCTGTCTTACAACAATTTATCAGGAAGGATACCATCAAGCAATCAGCTCCAGACGCTTGATGACCCCTATATTTATGCTGGCAATGCCTATCTCTGTGGACCTCCGGTTTCGAACAATTGCTCGACTACCGCTGTTGTGGACAGAAAAACCATGGATTATGAGTCTGAATTGGCTTTCGTGTATGTTGGCTGTTTAGTAGGATTTCTTGTGGGACTTTCTGGTGTGTTTATCCTTCTATGCAGGAAAAGTTGGAGGTATTACTACTTTGAAACAATTGACAAATTTTATCACAGTTTCAGGGTAAATCAATGGCGATTTCCATCTCGTAACCAACATCTTTGAACTAGGGGATGCATGTTTGTGCTTAAAACAGCAATCTTGAAGCATTAAATAAATATTGTAAGTGATCAGAACAATATAATATAATGTGGAAACCAAACCTTGTAGATTGGTCATTGCATAGATGATCAAATGCTGGATAACTGATGTGTGTTTAATTTTATTTTACTTGCTCAGTATGTTTTTTTTACGTGTATGAATCATTTTGGCTGTTATCTAATATCCATTGTCTAAACTGTATGCATGATAATCAAGTTTTTCTTTCTCTTGCAAGAAGCAAAATAATGATTACAGGAGTTTAAAAGGATCAAAAAGATGTATGACAATTGCATCATCTCCACCAGCTATATTAGCTATAGCTTGCTTTCTTGTTGTCCCCACGGGTAGCTGTGGTGGTCAGTGGAGGGTAGTTTGCCAAATTGAGGTCATGGGGCGTCTGCATCCCGGAAAACTCACCCTCCTCTCCATGGGTTCCATAGTTACCGTGATTAACCTTCTCCGTGTTGATTTTGAGACAAGTTGGCGGAGGCGCGGTAGGCGAGCGTTTTCCCTTTTTGGCCAAATATAGCTTGCTTTCTTGTTGATATGATTAATCGCTTTTGAGACCGGCTGAAGTGAGACTTCATCGAGCAACTTCAACAAAAGGATAAGATCTAGCCCTAGTCAAATAGTTCACTATGCTTGCTGAAAAAATTCCAGTGCATCATTCTTTATGATGCCAATTGGAATTATGGAAAGTAAACAGAGCTAATACTTGAGATGGCAGTTGTAGAAATCCAAGGAAACAGAGAAATAGCAGTATTATTATCAAAAGAATTTTCCTAAATCAATATGTTATCAAATAATTGATATTTTCGCTTATCTCGGTTGATATTTCTTCACATCTGAGTAGTAATCTTTAAAAGTTTCACCAACTATAACAAGGCAAGTCATCATTGAGGTTCCTCACATTGTTCTTTTAGCATCAAGCCTAATGCATAAGAAATAGATGATCTACCTAATCAATGATTATGAAAAAGATGTATGCGGCTTAATCGACATAGTTTAAATAACGATAAATAAGTGATTGAGTAAAAAAAAGTTTGATATCAAAACAATGTTGCACAAGATAACTCCATGTCTGACTCAAACCACAAGCGGAGTAATAGTTTATTAGTTTGGCGGCAAACTGAAAAATTAACTACACGAGTGACTTTCATTAGGCAAAGAGTTATTATGTGCAACTATGTTCTAAATATCAAACTTTTGTCATTCAAATAATTCGTTATCGCTATTTAAGCAAGTCGATTAAACCGCATATATTCCCTTCATAATGATTGCTTATAGGAAGATCAATCACTTCTGAACGCAAGGCTAAATGTCAAAAGAACAATATGAAGACACTCAATGATGGCTTTCCTTGTACAATTGGCAAATCTTTCAAAAACTAGTATTCAGATGTGCAAAAATAGCAACTGAGAGATGCAAAACATCAATTGATTGATAACGTTAATACTGACTTATGAAAACTCATTTGATAATAATATGTTGTTTCTCTATTTACTTTGTTTTCTACAACAATCATCTTAAATTATAGCTTTGTTTACCTTTCATTGAGCTTGATCTCAATTGCACCGAATGAGTTTATTCATCACACGAAGGACGATGGCTTTCATCTTGCAGTGTCATATTGAGTTCATCCTCCAATCTTAAGCATGTGTAAGCTTTGATATGGAAATTTAGGGCACTCTTCCTCCTACAAATGGTATCGCAATTAGTCACAACAAGGGATAAAAAGTAAGTTCAAGAGATTTAAGTTGAAGGGATTGGTATCAATAGTTAATTTCATTTCATCTAGCAATTGATATTAAAGAAAAAACACAAATCAACAACAAAATAAACAAAAGTAAACACGATAAGAGAAGTCAAATTTTACAAGAATGGGACAAGAATTAAAGGATGAAAAAATAATTAGTAATTATAAGAATGAAAGAATAATTTAGGAACTAAAATTTGGAAGATAATTTCTATGAAGAAAAAATGAGTAGAGTCTAATGAAAATACCGAAAAAGATCATTTTTTGTTGTACTATGTTACGACCAATGTTTTTGGAGAATATATAGAGGGAGAAAGAGTATATAGAATTAGTTAATTATATTAGTTTGAATTAAAATAATAAAAAATCTTTTTAACAAAATTTATTTTGGTTGTGTGCACATCAATCTATTTTGTCTTTATTAAAAAAGGAAAAAAAATTAGGTTCGAACCCAATACGTTAATAACAACTTTTATGGCTCTTATCAATTATACTAATTAGCACCCCACAATCAATTTTTATTATTTGCTTAAAAAAAGAAAAAGAAGAAATTTAATTCCATTCTTTTCTCTATTTTATTTTCATATTATTCAAAGAGACATGAAAAAAAATAAAATTTACACATAAAAGCAAATGCAATTAATTTATTTTCATTTTTTTTACTTTATATTTTTTACCTAAACTATTTTATTTTTATATTTTCTCCCCTCTAGCTAAAAGCAAATGCAATTAGTTTATATTTATATTCTAATCCTTCCCTATTTCTTAGTTTGCTAGATTAAGATAAAGGTTAATGAATCAAACATTTATATAAAGAATTTTATAATTATGCTAAAGTTAAAGCAGACATGATTGAGTATGATACGTTGTCACCTTTGTAGCCTTATAAAATTAGTTTACTTTGGAGGTATTCTTTATTCAAAAGTTGATTTAGATATATAAAAAAGTTAATAGTTTTCTCCATAATTGATTAGATATGAATATGTGGAGTTCTTCAAGTTGGTTCAACGAATATGGTTTGGTTTAAAGATAGGTTGATCAAACATATTGTTTTAGCAACTTTTTCTTCTGAGATCAAGTAACAAGCCCACACAACAAATATATCCAAGTTTAATCCATGTATAATAAGTTAAGAAGTTGCTAACGATGAGTAACCATCTTACAACATAAACTTAGAAGAAAGTTTCAACTGAGCAACAATGGTTGATCGATGGTGATACAATCCGTTCGAAAGAATGAATTAGTGTACCTAACCTTTTATCTGTGTTGGTTTCAACTAATGTGATGTGATTTAAAATCTAAAAGGTGTAGGTTGATCAAACATCTTATTTAAGCAACCTTCCATGGGTAGCCCAATAATTGAAAATTAATTACCAAGTTAAATTATCCATTTTTACATCCAATGATTCAGAAAGAAGAAAGTTTGCACAATGTTTTAGTTAATTATGCAAGCTTAGACATCTGCAAATGGAAGTATTTTAATATAAATTGATAATGTTGAACAAAAATTGTTACAACTTGTGTAAAACTCGGAACCAGTCTTCAAAAATCATATAATCGATTCAAATTTATACATTTTCCAACGTCATGAGTGGAAAAGGATACAAGTTAAATCCTAAAACCACTAAAGTTTGTAATAATTTGACTTGATACAAAATGAAACAAAGTAACTCCTGAAAAGGCAGATCATGCAGGTCGCAGTTGATCCTCCACTTGAATGCAAAGTGTCGCGATACAACACTTAGTCATACAAAAACCTCGTTCTATCGAAAAATCTGGTGGTGGAATGAAGAGCTTCTGCTGATGAAAAACAAGCTAAGTAGATCGACCGGGACACTGTAGTTGGTGCATCTCCATAAATTTGAGCAACCAGTAACTTATGGTAAATGATTGCCAGAGAAAATTAGTGTCCTTGAGTATAAACGCTTTGCTAGGAGTAATTTGGTGAGCTTCGATATAGATTAGATATCAATGCGAGCAATAAATATGGCAGAGGATTGTGTATCAAAACTGCAGAAACAAACTCTTCATAAATAAATAGTAGTTCACCTGCAGTAACAAAAAAAAAGGCATAAACAAGCACATCTATTAAAGTTCAAATGTAAGCAAGAAGTGCTCTAAGCAGAGGGTAAAAAAATAGGCTTTAATGCGGATGCTGCCAGTTGGATTCATCTAGCAAAGAAAAAGCAGGTATTAGTTAGATCGAAGCAGCAAATAAGAAGCCAAGCCTGCCTTTTTTCTTTTTAAAAAAAGAAAATTGAATGAGCAAACAATTAATAAGAACGTTCTAGGAGATATGAGTGAGTCCATTTTGTCTATCCAAGACGCTACTGTGTGGTTGCGAAAAAATCCATTCACTTGGAGCAAGTCAAATGACTATTATAGCAAGCCACTACTGTAGGATTAACATACAAGGTGCACCAAATGCCATAAAAGGTAAAATATAAACACTTACACGTATCTGAAAATAACTTTGCTTAGCCAAACATAAATCACAGGACAACTACAAATTGTTTTCATTTCATGTTTTTTCTGTTATCAGGTTTATTAGTCATACTCGTTTGAATTTGGAACTAGAAACAATTACATGTATGAACATCCCCTTCTCTTCAACAAATAATTAACAATAAATGAGCATTAGTTAAAAAGAAATAAATTAAACGAGTCATTATGGTTTTAAGTATAATGTCACATCATTAAGCTTTAACAATTCAGCTACTTGTACACGGCATTGTTTGGGCATGGATAAAATTTATCAACAGAAAGAATCAGAATAAAGAAGGCAAGGAACCTGACAGTCAGAACTGTGAATTGCTCAGAAATGTAACCATGCATCTAGCACTCTGAAACATTTTGTCTATCTTCTGCCAGACTGTGCTTTGAACTTCAAGAAGCCTCTTTGCTTTTTCTTGGAGCATTGAGTGATGACGCAGTGTTTCACCATGAATCTGGTTTGCAGAATAAAATCACTCCATATCAATACATAATCTATAAATTTAATATAAATTAAGATCAAACCAAGTTGGCTGTTAAAAAGATCAAAATTCAGAATGTGAAGAATGGTTACATGTCTCTCATTCTCTACCAAAGTATAATTTTTTAAAAAAAAAAACTTCATGTAGGACTTGATAGGATAGCTCTCAAATCCATAATATGAGTTTATCATTTACAATAAGAAAATGTTTGCAATCTCTTCATAGTTGGTTGTCCCAACTATTTGGATCAACTACATGATTAATCACCCTCCATTACATTTAATTCTATGCTAAATGAAACTAAATCTCTATTACTATTCAAACCAAATAATTAATTTGCATTGTATTAACTAATATTTTTTTCAATATCCCTTTATCTTTACACATTCCACTCTCATACATTCAACTCTTCCAGATATAGAATCTACGATATCTTTAGTCCGTACATCTACAATAGTATTTTCAGCTCAGCTGTGTTATTTTTTGAACTTATTGTTTCGTAGCAGCCCAAAACTCCAAAAACCCTGATCTGTAAAATATGGCAGATTGCACTACAGTTTGCAATATTATACAACCAAAAATTGGAAGTAATAAACGAACTTGTAGCACTCCTAAAGAATGCAAAGTGCATTAAATTATAAAGACTGCAGCATAAGGATTTCAAACTCTGAATTGAACAACTCACATTGCTCCAACTGAGTGCACCAGAAAACGAGCATGCCATAAATACCAAATCCAACTAGGACAATTTTGGTCAGTTATGAAAGTAGTTGAATTAGTCTTCTACTTTCTCAAATCATTGTAGATAAGATTTTCACATTGGATAAAGTAAGGTTTATGTTATGCAGACATTGTTGTAACTAGCCATGCTACTGAAAAGAACATTTGCTAAATGCAACTGGATATTATGCGCAAAAATGCACATGCATACACATGCAGAAACAATGCATGTGGTTGAAGCAAATGCATAATGTACTTTTAACATAAAAAATTATGTCCAATGCTTTTGATTCTTTAAGCCACAAAAAGGTTTCAGTAAAATACCATTTTCACAATTTGTCCTAGAATGTAAAAAATCATGGCTAAGATAAATATGTACCTTCAGAAACAATTTTATAACAGCTTGAATAAACTCAAAGTTATTCCTGCAAGAAATCTCATGAATTAAGTAGTCAAGTAGCATTCCAATAGACTGAAGTTCAGGTTGTCTTTGATCTAGTTTTTCCAAGTCATCCTCGTCAACAATCTGTAGCATACGGAGTTCCAAATCTAGAACTGATGGAGATAAACCTTTAATGTAATCTGTGAATGCTGAAACTGTAACAGGAGAGAATTGAAAAGTGTAAAGAGATAGATATAGATATAGATAAAAAATGACAATAACAAAAAAAAAGAATCAAAGAGCAATACTAATATCAAAAAACAATTAGTCTGCAAGAGATGGGAGATGGAGTTCTAACAAGCTTGGAGATAATTTGATGCTTCTTCACTAATATATATTTTTACCAACCAACTTTTGATTTCTTCCATCATTTTTTATTTGAGCATATTCTAATAATAAAAATGGCTATCTAATTTAAAGAAATCTCTGCTGATGAATCAAAGAGAGCAAGAACAAAATTAACATCAAGAAGAATTTATATATTAGTGCATTACATAGGCATACACAGAACACTAGAAGAAAATGATGTTATCAGACCTCATTAAAACAAAAGCATCCATGTATTAGGCATAAATATCATCAGAAGCAAATGGTAAGTCGGTATTAGTGCTTGTTTCCTGCTAAGGAAGCGAACGAAGCGAACATATAGCAAAAGAAAAAGGTAGGAGAAGAAAATTCATAGGAAAATAGTCATGCAATATTTTACATCCGATCATTTTCTTGAAGGAAAGAAAGTAGGGATTTTTAATTTGAGCTCCATTGAAAATACAATATATATATATAGAGAGAGAGAGGGATGTTATGACCACACCTTATGGTGCACACCCCATGAGCACCTAGTGTAATTTTTTTTTGAATTTCTTTAGCTTGAACCCTAAGTGTGTGTGTGTGTGGTAGCTATTTACATGAATCAATGAACCAATATGCAAAATTCTGCCACACTAAACTACACAGCCAAAAAAAAACACTGCTAGCTTTGCAATTGGGTACCAACTTGGGGAAAACTGATCTTAATTAAAAACATAAAAGAACTCATACACGTGGAAAAACTTACAATTTTTTGTCTCCACACAAGAGTTCAGTAGAAGAATAAACTGTGAAGATGGGACCACAGCCTTCTGGTTTTTCATCTTTTCTTTATCTTTTTCTGCAGTAGCTTCAGTGTCAGGCTCAAATAATATCTGCCCAGAAAGAGTAGGAACTGAGGGTAAAAAGAAAGGAGCCTTTTCTGGTTGTTTTGGTGGCTCAACTGGCTTGTTGCGAACCTGAAGAAATAAAAACATTATTCTGTGAACAAACATCAAACAAGCCACAAGTAACAGCAATGAAACATTTAATAGATAAACAAGGTAATCCAATTCAGAAAATCTATATAAAAGAATACTGACCTTAATAATATCCAAATTAGTCAGGCTTTGCCATTGGCTCCTAGGAAGCAATGAAAGAGTAATCAGATTAGGCATCTGTTTATCAAGTTGAGGAATACAATAGGCATTCTGAATTGCATTAACATTTTCAGCACTAAAAGTTTCTTCTTTGTTGGCTCCTCCATTTGAGGTAACAGTTGGCATTTTGACACTCATTACTTGATTTCCACTTGCATAAGAATCCATCTTGGACGCTCCAGAGAACATAGCTTGATTAACCCTGATAGATCAAAGACGTTTTAAGACTGTATAAGAATTAAAAGTTTTCAGACAATAGCTTATTGCAGTAGTAGACAGTTCCACTAATATATCTTTTATAAATAACTTATTGAAAAACAAGAATAACCACTAGTTAAACTTAAAATCAAAGAATAAAGCTGATCCAACATGAAAAGTCTCTTTGGAGACATCCGATCAATAAAAATGAACACGCTGCATAAACTAATACAGACCTAAAAATCAGCATTAAAATTCAACATTAAAGTAACACAAGGAATGCAGACATGACATCTATTAAATAAGCATAAGCAAGTACCAAGTGCGGTTCAAGGTGGTAGTATATCTGAATTTTGCAGACCGTAGCTCATTCAAGTTAAACATTCAAGGAATTAAATTGCAAAGGAATAACTCTTTCATTCTTATTTGATGTTTGAAGTGGCAAGCCTATTTTTTTTTCTTTTTACATGTTTGTGTAAAACATAGACCAACTGATGGCTTACCAAAGGTATACTCCATTCTGATCGACATGGGATGTAACCAAAACATCCATTGCAGGAGACAGAGACAATGCTGTTATTGGGACACCAACAGATATTGCATCTATTTGCCTTGCTAATATGACATCCCAAATTCGTAGACTTCCATCCATGCTTGAAGAAAGCAGCCATTTGCCATCATCACTAAAGCACAAATCAGTTATGCGATCTTTATGACCTTCAAACTTCCGAACCATCCTCAGTGCCACTACATCATACAGCTGGATAACCATATCCTCCAATACAGTTGCCAAAAGACCTAAAAGTGAAATCATGAATTACATCAGATCATCATCCAGCAGTACTAACAGAATAGAACAGAATATTACCATTTATTCGGTGATACACCAACTTAATTACATGTTTTCCAACATTCCAATTGGATCTTAGTTCACGTCCTTTAAAATCCCATACCTACAGAAGATGGATATTTAAAAAATCAATCATATAATTCAAAATTTAAAGTGCACATTATACAGATAAGCGATGGAGCATAGCTTTTTGATAGATTGTTCAAAACATAGAAGCATCATGAGACTGAACTGAGAGAATTGGCAAGTAGAAAAAACATAAAATAGAACTTAATGGAAAATGATATAGATGCTCAATGAAGTACATGCAACGTGTGTAACCACATGAAGCAGGTTTGGGATTCAACATTCCAAGAGTTTCAGGCAGTATATAAGAATGCATCCTTCTGTCTGGTTAAACTAAGGAGTGCAAGCCTAGGGTATTTTTAACCCACATAAGTCTTGTACAATAATAAAACATGGGTTGGATAGAAAGAAAAAATTATATCATGATATATTCTTCCATACACAAAGATAGCATACTCCTTCCTCAAAGCAGGTTTTAGAGAAAGAAAAAAAAAGCAAGAAAAATCCTTCAAATGGGTTGTTAATAGGTTTAGATCAAATATATTATAGTGCCTCAATCTCACAGCTCTGTAAATGCAAATGCACCTAGAAGAATCTATGGACAGGATTACCTCAGATAGGAAACAAGTAGTATGCTCCTGAAAATTGTACCCAGGAAGTTTTACTGTATGGTCCATAACTTCAATAAGTATCTGTATGGGAAACTCAATACTTGCCCAAATACTTGTTATCATAGGAATACTCTCATATCACAATGCCAGATCATATCAACCAAATCAAGTTAATGTTTGATCCATAAAAGAACAAATGATCTAAGAGTCTATAGTATGATGATTTCAAATATGAAAAAGGTTGTTTTCATTGGTGGATGTTCAAAACAGTTTAAAATATAATATCTGCTGTATGTTGTGCCTAAAAAGGATAGTCCCAACTCTCATATTAGACTTTTTGACTGAAATACAAACATACTAAACTCGTGAGCCAAAATTCATACATACTACACTCCTTCAGCATATACCTTGAGGTCGCCATTATATCCTGCACTGATCATTGAGCTGTTAGTAGCATCACAAGCAATTCCAACCACTTCACCATCATGTGCATACTCTCTTGATTCTGAAATATCTTTATAACTGCCTCGGCTGATGCCTGATTGAAGGTTAAACCGTTCAATCCAACCACCATGAGTACCCAAGATGGCGAAATTGCCACACGCACTTATTGCACATGCCTGCAAGATATGAAAGAGATAATTAGATGACTTATCCAAAGCACCATAAAATTCTATAGAGAGAGATCACAAGATCCATTTAGGAGATATCATAAAGATTCAAAATTACAGAATGAATACAGGAAAGCACGTTTAACATGCTTCGAAAGAATATACCTTAATGGGAGTTTGGATATCTACTGATGGTGATAGAATATGTTCACCGATAACAAAGTTCTGAAGCCGCCAAACATAAGCCTGAGGCGTGTCCATATGACAAGTAACAACATTGCACCAATCACGTTCACGAATCTCAGCTGAAATATGAAGAAACAAACAAAACTCAGGCATATTGAAAACAAAATGTATATAAAAAATGTGAGCAGCAAATAGACTTAGTCACCATTATTAGAAGATGTGAATTGTAGTGTCTATCTGGACAAATCAATAGCATGAAAAGAAAGTTATTAATTTGCCAAATCAACAGAAACAATGGATTCACTATTTTTCACTGTAACTTCTTTATTATTTCTCTCCTGTCTCTGTTATTCACTTGACCCACTGACCATGTAAATTCCTGTCTAAAAGTTGACCTTTTATATTGATGTTAAAAACCTTCATTGGAGCATAATAAGCTATCTAAAAGTTATTATTTAGCTTGCGCTGGCTATGAGATAAGCAAATTCAATCAACTTGTTATAGTAGTATACCTAAGTATCCTTCTAGTTACGAAGTTACAAGTCCAGGATCTGATGTCTTGGGACAGCATTAAATACGCTTAGGAATACTTTTTCTAGCCTAAACATATAGTTTGAAACAATTACGTGTGCTGATCAACAGAATAGGAGCTGATTGCACGAACAAAGTAGCAATCTGAGCATTTTGCATTCCAGATCTTGCCAGTGGTTGATCGTCTAGGTCAGAAATATTATTGCTTAACTAGATCAACGTAGGCGACACTACCTGACAGGAAGTACAAGATTCAACAACAGAAAGGGGAGATACACAGAAAAAGCAGCTTATATAGTTTCATTTTGAATCCACTGTCATTAGCCTTTTAGTACCCATCTAGGTTTTGACCAACAGGAAAAATTAGCTAAGGTCTTTGTGGCTGATCAAATATAAGTGTAATTGTAGTTGTGCAGTTAGATACATTAATAGAACATGGCTCAAAATTCAAAATGAAACAAGTTCGCGCTCAATGAAGCAACTTCTACTATAATATAACTCTAGCCAAGCACAAGTGTGTGGTAAGTAAGATCTCCATCAAGAATAGGTCTCCAAGAGCAGGATTGGGAGTAAGCTGTGTCAATCTGTATAGTGCCTTCTTTAGAGGTAATACCAATAAAAGGAGGATCCTTTTTAAGAAAACGATCGATTAATTCCAAGAAATGTAACAGTGCTGTAATTAAAATATGCAAGATCCTGAGTCAAAAAGATACAATATCAGATCAACTACGATGCCATGTTTTCCATAAGAGACTCAAGAAAACACACTATAGCGAGACATCTCCATGGAAATTCTGAGGAAATATAGTCCAAAGTCATGGAAGTTATATACTGAGAAATGATTCATACCAAAGTCAAATGCAATAACAGGCTTCAATTTGATTTCTTCCTCCTGGTGAATAGCAAGATGAAAGATTAGAAGGATTGATAAGTGAATGTTCACACACAATTACAAATTTTAAAATGCAGAATTTATATAAAATATGGTTGATATTAAATACAGGATTATTCATAGAGTACCCGTGCTCTGAGCTTCTTGGCTCTTTTAGTTACATGACGTTGAGAAAGCTCCCTACTTTGTTGTTCCTGTTAAACAAATAAAATATATTTATTAAGTGGTACATAGTGAACTAAAAGATCTTGATGTCAAATTCATCCAAGAATCAGGACTAACAGGACATATGGTCTTTGTTAAAAAGGATTAGTTTATTCTATAAAAACAGTTAAGATAGAGTTTTTCAATTTATTACAAGAAAATCACAGAAGGCAGATGCCTAGCAATACCAGACTCTAATGAATATAGGTACCAGATCATATGAACGATTAAGAAAGCAACAATTTTGTGACTCAAAATATACAAAGGGATGGGATCAAGAAGGGAAAACATGAAAAGTTGTAAACGTGCATAAAGTGATGACCAATTAGTCAATTCACTGAAAGTCAATAGAAATTAAATGAAACAAAACTGACATAAGATCACACTCTTATAGATCAAGCTCAAAGATTTAGCTACACGTAGAATGATGGAAAAATAAAGAGCCTAAAACTAGGTGAAAGAAAGCAACGAACCTGAATAATTGAGAAAAGACGAAAAGCCCGATCTTGACCAGCAGATAAGATATACCTCCCGTTCCCATAAAATCTGTCAAAATTAGAAACTTCTTAGATTGTTCAAGTAACCATAATTAGAATGGAATTAATCTGCCTTGTTTAGATTCAAAACATGCCTTTTCGGATTCAAAGCAATAAGGCAGTTAGAGTCAAAACATGCCTAGTTAGATTACAACAAGGCAAATTAGTTTACATGATCAGTCAAAATTAGAAACTTCTATGTAATTAACATTCTGAATGAAATTAATCACTGTCAAATAGTAAAAGAATAGAGTAGATATATAGAGGAAATAGAACATGTTTTGAAAATCTCGAGTTCACCTTAAGCATAAAGGTGGAGCACTGTGCCCACTCCGAAAGCGTAAGAGACGAGCATCCCCATCAATTGTATCAAAAATCCACATCTATCATGAAAAGTACAGAAGTTACAAAGAAAATGAAGGTATCTAAATACTTCTAAGTATTCAAGGAAAAAAATATATTATTGTAGAAATTCCACAAGATGATGAATGTGATTCTACGACAATAAGAATCTAGCATGTAGAAATAAAATGAGATGGAGTTGTATAAATAATTTATCCTTGATGAAACTTGATGATCTATCAGTGTGGTAAAAAAAATCATATCCAAGCAAGCCAACACATATTTGCTAGCAAAATCATAGTTGAATATCAAATGCAAGAAAATGTGAGCTAACAAGACTATCAAAACTTTTAAGAGCGAGAACCAGTACAATCAGATAATTAAAGCATGCAAAAACAGGATTGAAGAAAAAATTACTGGAGAGGGTATAGATTTACTTTTGGTAGATAATTTGTACATTAAAAATAAACAAAAGCAGTGAATATTGAAAGCCAACAGCTGAAGCATTTGAATCCGACATGAATTTTCAGGTGTGTCACAAATAAGGCCAGCTGAAAGCAAATATATGCAATCGAAATAATGAAGATAAATAAAATACAACCCGACTTAGAATCAGCTCCTTACTGAAACAAAAACTGCATATTTCAATATCCAACACCATCAATCTGATTCAGATAAGGGAAACTGAGTGGCATGTGGTTGAAGACAACCAAAATCCAGAGCACCAACTATATGAAACTATAAATTCGTTATGGTGCACCGACTGGTATCAGTCATTCACAGTCCTTTCAGTTTCCAACTTGAAGCTGTCATTAATAACTATATTGAGCAACAGCATGTGGAAAACATGGCTTAGATTTAGGCAGTCACGAGCGTGGCAACAGAAGAAGATGAAATAAGAAATGGATAAAATGAGTCTGAACTCTTCAGAGAAACAGAAAGAATAGGAGAAATAAAGATGTGTTTGATTTTCTTGTTGCCCCTGGTTTCATATCATTTTATCATGAGACAATCTAAGCCTGCCTCTGCCTTTTATCTCATAAATGGACCAGTATGAGTCCAGTACATGATCCCTGATGAAACATGTTTTTGACTATGAAGTGCAATCAAGAACAGAAAGCAGACAATCAGCACAACAGCATAAAGAAGGCATAGCATATGAGGTTCAAAAATGAAACAAGAGATCAAACTGAGAAGAGCATCTCTTGTATCAGACAAAGGCAGAAAATGACGCCCATATATCTAGTGTAGCAAGGCAATTTCATATACCAATCGGAAAATTTTCTAACTCCAGGTTTCCAGCATCACCATATTCCAAGAGCAACACAAATTAAAACAAAAATAAAGCATCAAAGATGTTTAAGAACAATAAAAAGACTGCTTAATCTGATAGCTTCAGAAAATATTTGCACATTACAATATTTATAAATGGCATTTGCACTGATAGCATCAGAAACTACAACAATATGTTTCATAGCTAGTATCCACTAGTGCTTACAGAACATAGATATACAAATGGATTAAGAAATTCATGTGGATAAAATATATCAAAATTGGACTATATATACTCACATGTGGCCCAAATGCACTTGATTGATGAGTCCACAATAAAAATAGCAATACTAAGACCAAGGATCAAGTATGATTGAATAACACCAAATATATTACCTTAATCGAATTATCTGCTGATGAACTCATTAAAACAGGCTCGTTGGCAAAAAAGTGGAGTGAAATAATCGTTCCATCATGAGCTTCCCTGATGACAGATTGAAGTCTCCTCTTCTCCAGATTCCATATGCTTATAATGCCAGATGAACCACCAGATGCAAGAAAAGGCTGTCCATCTAACATAAAGTAGTATATGAGTTGCAATGACAATGCCATCAAATTATAGAAACTACCAAAACTTCTGTTCCAAAGTGTACAATTTGTCATGATAAAAAAAATAGATTACTATAAGAAAAATGGTATATTCCAACTATTTAAGGCGAGCTAGAAAGACCATTAAATCTTTTGCTGCCACTGAGCTCAAGGGAAGGAAATTTCCCTGACTCACTTAAAAAATAAAACAATGCAAAAAGGCATAAAGTACAGTATCCCTAACAATGGGCACTATGACATCCAAAAAAGATAATTTAGCTAGAACCAATACCTGTTCTGAATGATAAGGCTGTTACAGCACCACGCTCAGAATGTGTAAAGGACACTATTTCTTCATCATAGCGCACATTGTGGACATGGATAGTTCCATCAGAACAGCCGATGGCAACAACATCCAGTGCAGGTGAGGCAACACAGCAACATACAGATGAATTCCACCATGTAAAGTCAAAAAGCTTTTTCTTTGTGTTGACATTCCATAACTGCAATTGGCCTTCTTGACTGCCAATAATGATCTGACAAAGCACAAGTTTTAGACTCTCCATAAGAAAATTACTATAAAAATAAAGCTCTTTGGACTAGGAAAAGATAGAATGGAAAGTTAGTAGTAACCTTGTTAAGATAAGTATCTGGATGCATAATACAAGTTGGGGTGAATTTGTCATCTAACAGAATATGACCAACTGGTTCAAGGTTCAATTCATCACCTCTTAAGGACCATATAAACAAATTGCCTTTGATATCAACACTCAAGACATGGTCTCCAAACACAAGCAACAGATTAACTTTGTCCTGATGTCTGCACCACGTAGCTACCTGCTTGAAGTCATATAAAATAAAAAATGCAGAAAAGGAGATGGTAATCAAATTTAGAAGATACAATTCCTCATTAGAAATTGAACATGATATAAGTAAGCATCAAGCAATCTCTCTATGGAAAATATTTAGAAGTAACAACTAACAACAATCTTTATGATATTTTCTACAAATTTGATGTCAATATTTTCTAATCATCATTATCGCCCAAAAATTTTCCAAAGAAATTCTTCCTTAGGAAATGACAATAATAGAAGCATCAAGAAATCTCTCTACAGAAGAGCATGTTATGAAGTAACTATAATCTTTATGAGATTCTCTGTAGAATCAAAATCAGATAGGTTATGGTGTAAAATTATAGAAAAACATGATTTAATATTCACCAGTATACATTGTTTATGGAAAAAGATCATAGCATAGCTTTCTCAACCATTCAAGCTGTAGTTTGACAGGGTGTACAGAATAGCAGTGTTATCCTAGTGAACCATCATCACTGTTAACTACTAGGTATATGCAGTTCCATTAATGCACCTATTAAGCAAGGCAGAGTTTATCATAAACTCATCTAGTGTAAGAGCAACAAGCAAGGAAAACGACAATTCTACAAACCTGATGAGCACGTTTAAAGACACCAATATCATTTCCATAGGCAGCAATAGTGAAACCCTTATAAGATGCAAGAGCTCTGATCTTTTTCGGTAATTGAGGACCTAAAATAATATTTTTTTTTGAGAAATTTCATTCAGAGAAAAGAAGGAACGACACCAAACACTGTACATATGCACAAAATGTTACAACTGAAACTCTGAAAGCCATAATAAATGACACTGCTGTTGTCATAATAAAAGATTGACAGACTGAGATGATTAGAAAGACAATTTGAGTGTAGTCTTACCTCCAAGAAACAAGGTCAATTTAGCGCACTGAAAAAGAAAACAACAAAAAATGAGTAAGAAAGGGTGAAATTAATAAATATTTGAGAGTATCATCATGATGACAGCTTTAATTGAATTATAGAAACGTAAAAAACTCCAACATGCACAGACTACAGATTCTATATTACACTGAAACAATTGCATTTGGAAATTGAGTGGCAATAGACTCGACAAGAATCTGAAATTGACATGGATCGTGTATAATTTAATTTGAGCCACAAAAAGACAAAAGTATAAAAAAATGTTATCTTATGCATATTACTGTTTTAGATTACAATGTGCAGTTTATAACAATTAGTTGATAAACATCTGCAAACAATACATACTGTGTATATACTTAAAATTGAATGGCAATTTCCATTAAAATGAACTGCGGATAGAGAGAATTTGAAATAACTGTCAGCCAAAATATAAGAAACTCAAACAGAGACAAAGATCAAGTGGTATTTCTTCAGCAAATATTAAATAGCATTTAAGATCCTACACTACAGGTCTACTTACAGTCCCTGACATGGGTAACCTTCTCATAATTTCTTTGTGACACTGACATAGCTAACTCTCCAATGTGAAAAAGAATAAAAACAATCATCCAATTCCGATCTCTATCAAAATAAACAGCCATACCACCGAATGCAGGGCATCTTTCCCGTTAATATCAACATACAACAATTTTTTGAGGGCTATAATTTACACAACAATTACAATATTCATCTTTGACCTATGTCAATGTTATTTACTGCTTTCAGAACCTAATCCGATGGTTTTCCTTGACATTCCGCCTACTGTGGTCGTTTATAAATAGTACCACCGAGTTCAAATCATGCAAATTACGTTATTTGAACAGTATGTAGGAGCATCGAAAGAAACGTTCTTTCCCTATGGAAGATAGAAGACTTTGCGCATGGGAAATCGCCAAAGGAGATTCTTTTAGACATGAATTCAGGCGAATGTTAGCTAGATTGATAGAGTTGAAGAGAAACATACGTTGTAGGAGTGCCACGCCTTTCCAACACTGACCGTGACGAAGGTCTCCGTCCCTAGTCTTTGAACCGAGAAAGGGACGTCGGTGGTGATGTATCCAATCGCTCGATACGGCTCGAATATCCCCATTGCTATCCGCGCGCTCCTTGCTAGAGGGGACGCAGCGACAGCAGTTTGAAGGAAGGGAGCAAGTCTGAATGCGGAGGGGAAGGAGAATTGAAAGCAAGCAAAGTTGCCGTTCGCCGACGAACGCTTGTTCTGTGGAGCGGCGGTGGCGGCGCACCGACTACAGAGATGGGGGGAGGGAAAGGAAAGGGAAGGCAAGGCAGGGTTTTTACTTCGGTACGAGGGTTTTGCTAATTGAACACATAAATTTTAAGAATTTATCCAATTTAAAAATAATTCAAATTATAAACAATAAGGAATTTTTAAGTTATTTTTTATTTTAAATTTTAAAATAAAATTTATAGTTCAAGTTGGGCCGTGTGATAGCTTCGGGCCAAATGTGGGCCTCGTGTAATCTGATTCTAAACAAGGGCTGAGTCCCGCCAAATTCACTGCGCACCCTTGTTTACTTCAAATCCCCATAACCCACCGGAGCATCTCGACACCTGTTCCCTTCCTCCATCTCCCTCCACGTGTTACTTCTCCACTTTGTCCCTCGCTAATCCTATCGGAACACAATAATTAAATAAATTAATGTCTTTCACACTATTTCCTCCTATAAATCGCCACACAACCTTCTCCAGCCTCTGTGCGTGTGGGTCTCTCTCTCTCTCTTCTCTCTCCCTGCTGCTCCGATTCACTGATCAATCAGCTTCAGCCATGGCGGGCTACGTGGAGCCCCTCGTGGTGGGTAGAGTCATCGGCGACGTGGTGGACCTCTTCGTCCCCGGCGTGAACATGACGATCCGGTTCGGGTCCAAGCACGTCAACAACGGCTGCGACGTCAAGCCCTCCCTCGCCGTCGATCCCCCCTCTGTCCAGATCGCCGGCCGCCCTTACGACCTCTTCACTTTGGTCTCCCATTAGATAAAGAATTATCTCATTATTAATTCTGCTCGGATTATGTTGTAATTCCAGTCAAACGAAATTCAATTTTTTTTTTATATATTTTTTTAAAAAATTATGTCCGTAGGTGATGACTGACCCCGACGCCCCCAGCCCGAGCGACCCCACGATGAGGGAATGGCTTCATTGGTATATAATATATATATATATATAGTGACCTCTAAAATTTGACTAGTTATCTCTTCTTTATGGATTAATTGATTGATTACTCAGGCTGGTGATGAACATCCCCGGTGGAACTGATCCTTCTCAAGGTAATTAGGATGTTGCTTCTCGAATATTTCATATTAATTATGACAATTAAATTAAACGTTGCGAAATCCGTACGTCGCCGTCCATCACAATTGGCATGCGACACTTGTTGCGCCACTGTCCTGACAGATGAGTGTCGTGGCGTGACACCTGTCGATGAGTGCATGTCGCTGACGTTGACTTGACGTGGGTGTCGTGGTGTGTTTGGCAGGGGAGGAGGTGGTGGGGTACATGGGGCCCCGGCCGCCGGTGGGGATCCACAGGTACGTGCTCGTGCTGTTCCGGCAGAAGGGCAGGCTGCAGGAGGTGGCGGCGCCGGCGGCGAGGGGCAACTTCTGCACGCGGGAGTTCGCGGCGCAGTACGACCTCGGCCTCCCGGTCGCCACCGTCTACTTCAACGCCCAGAAGGAGCCGGCCAACCGGCGCCGCTGTCGCTGAGGAAGGAAATCGATCGTGTATGCATCATGCATGCATGGCCCATGCATACATGTATGCCGATCGAGAATTATTCTCCGCGCTCTTTTATATTTATCGATCTCTCTCTCTCTCTCCCATTTCTGCTTTAGTTGCCTTTCTTAATAAATTTAGTGTTTAATTAGTAGGAAGGATCCGCAGGTGTTTGGGTGTTTGTGATCACAAACTTGCTTGAGTCTTGAATCAAAATTAATGCAGATAGTTGTGGCTTTTATGGCTTTTAGTGGTCTCCTTATTTAATTAATTACTTGCCTGCATGCTCATCATAATTTACTGAAACCTTTAGTTAATTTTTCTTGATACTCAAACTACGGATTCAAATTTTATATTAATCAAAATAGATATCTATTTTTCATTATATTCCTTTTTTATCGGCAATCCATTGATTCTGATTTACTGTTATATATCTAACTACCCAATCGATTTCTAAATTTTCTTTTCTCCATCTATTTCAGTCGACTGTGTTAGTTGACTACAAGTTTCTATCAAGTTATTAGAAATCTAAATTAGCAGTCAATTAATCTTAATGCATTAGTTGATTGTAATAAATTTAATAGTCAATCTTACTACTCCAATCTATGTTTGAGAGTAGGATTATATTTAGGATTAGGAGGATGCAAGGAGTACAATGAGTTTTGTTTGAAGCAAGGATGGAGTCGCGTTAACGCCGACTCAGGCTTTAGCCCGGGGGCCCGACGGTGTTAAGAAGGAGACAAGATCGGATTTACAACCGGAGAAAGAAAAAATATGAGAAAAAGAGAAAGGCATCCCGGGTAGATCACCTGGGCCTGCTCCGCCATTGGTTTGAAGTATTTTGGAGGTATCTAAGATCCCCAATGAATTTTAGCCAAAACTTACTTATAAACCTACGGTGTCCCGAATTTAAAAATGTTAACATGCTCTGAATCAAGTAAGTTTTAGAAACTCTTTGATGATTTTGGTAAGTGAGTATGACAAATCTAGGTCCTCTAATGAGCTCGTGATAAAGTATTTCAAGGTAGTGTTAATTTCATAAATTCATAGCTTTTATCTAGGCTATAAAATCTATGTCTAAGAGCATGGTTACACTCAAGTCTCAAGAGGATGCAAAGAATGCAACGAATTGAATTTAAAGTGTTTCTGAGATGTTTAAAAATATTAGTAAGTTTTGGCCAAAATTCATTGATGAATCTACCATATCTGAAATTTTAGAATTTTAATATAATCTGAATTAGGAGAGTACTAGAAATCCTTTGATGATGTTGGCAGGTGAGTATAACATATCTAAGCCCTTTAATGAGCTTGTGCTAAATCAATTTAAAAAATCCACAAATCTTAATTTAGACAATGAAATCTAGGGCTAAGAGCATGGTTACATTCAAAAGACTCCTAAGAGTGTAATGATTTTGGATTGAAGTGATTTTGAGATACCTAAAGCAATCAACAAGTTTTAGCCAAAACTTATTGATAATCTTAGTCATCTCAAAACCACTTCAAACAAAGTTATTATTGCATTTTATACATCCTTCTAAGTGTAACTATGTCCTAAGACGTAGATTTCATAGCCTAAATAAAGAAGTATAGGTTTTTAAAATTGGCACAGCGTTGAGATATTTTATTACGAACTCATTAAAGGACCTAAGTCTATCATACTCTCACTCACTAACATTGCTAGAGGATTTTTAGGACTCCTTTTTAATTCAGACCATGTCAAGATTTTAAAATTCTGAATATGATAGGTCTATCAGTAAGGTTTGACCTTAATCACTTCAAATCAAGTTATTACACTCCTTGCATCCTCTCAAATGTAATCATGCTTTTAGATATGGATTGAGGTATTAAGAATAGGGTATTAAATTTATTATAATCAACTGATGAATTAGGATTACAAACGAGGCCCCTTGGAGGATGCGAATGAGGCCGCCTGGGAGGCCATGAGTGACATCACCAACAATCACAAAGTTACTCGTAGCCATGGGCGAGGTCGTCTACTGTCGCGAGGTCAGCACTATAAGGAGAGATTCACACAAGAGAGGAAGGAAAATTCACTCTATTCGATTTGGGTAGATAGGACACCCGCGGTCGCAAAGTCACTTGCAGATGCGAGCGAGATTGCCTGTGGTTATGAGGTCGGCACTATTGGGAGAGATTTGGCATGAGCGATGAAAAAAGTTCGTTCAGTTCGATTTGAGCAGATAAAACAATATCCAAAAATAATCTGCGGATGAATTCTTAAATTCATCAATTCATTATTCGACAATCGATAAATAAAGAAAATGATAAACAATCCATCAGTTTTTCACGAATCAAACAATGGAATTTGTTGGATAATTAAGAAGGATAATAGGAGGTAAAAAATAGACAAAGGGATCACAATAATTTTTTATAATTTCATTCATAAACACTAGCATATTTATAAGTTAATTACATAACTCAAATAAACTACTAACTCCATAATTATACTCCACCAACTCAACTAATGCAAATACATTGAACATAGACATTTTCCTTTAACCACTAACCACTACTAATTGCTACTTCGTCAACCCACTAACTACATCATTAATTTTAAATCATTTATTAACACTCCCCTTGATTCAAAATTGCAAACACCAAGGCATGATCTAAAATAAACAAATTTATCTCTTGAAAGTGACTTCGTCAGGATATTCGCTACCTGTTAATGTGTGCTATAGTACTCCAACATAATTTCTTTATTTGCAACTAAATCTCGAATGAAGTGCAAACGAATATCAATACGTTAGTCCTCACATGAAAAACTAGATTTTTAGTCATTGCAATCGTTGTCTTGTTATAAAATATATATATATCAGTTGCATCTTCTTATTGTTGGTGAAGATTTACAAGAATTCTTCTAACCCAAATTGTTTGACATGCTACTGAAGTTGTTGTTACATATTCTGCTTCTGAAGAGGATAGTGTTGTAGTAGCTTGCTTCTTTGAACTTTGCTTCTGACCTGAGATTAAAAACACTAGCTGAGGTGCTCTTTTCGATCATCCACTGAACTTGTCCAATCACTATCAGTAAATCCGCAAAGATCGAATTTTGAAACTTTAGTATACCAAATTTTATAATCTGCAGTTCTAGCAACATAGCGTAAAATTCTTTTTGATGCTCTAAGATGATGTTTTGTAGATTTTGCATGAACCTGGAAATTACACCAATAGAGAAATTAATATTTGGTTAGTATGAATTAAATAAATTAAACCTTCAACTAACCTTCTGAATTTTTTTGCATTAGCCTTTTCTAAATCATCTTTCAATTGCAACTTCTTATTTTATATTCATAGGCATAGTAGCTAGATTGTAATTGAGTAAGCTGAATTTTTAAAAAGATTTGTTGCATATTTTCTTTGTGAGATAAAATCCCATCAACTTTTTTGCTTCACTTCAAGACCAAGAACATAATGCAATAATCTCATATCTGACATCTTAAATTTCTTCATATTAAACTTAAAATCAACCACGAGAGAATCATAGAAGCTCGTATATATTATGTCATCAGCATAAAGACTGATAATAATATAATCATCTCTACCTTGCTTCTTCACATAAAAAGTGAATTTATTTTCACTTCTTGAAAAATCATTTTGTTGAAAGTAATCATTAATCTTGTTATACTATGCCCGTGGGGCTTGTTTTAACTCATAAGTGTCTTTCAATTGTAAAACCTTCGGGTTGAGCTACATATATACTTCTTCTTGTAAGTTTTCATTTAAAAATGTAGATCTGACATCAAATTAATAAGCAGGTCAATCAATTGCGTAGCTAATGCTAAGATAATTCTCACAATTTCAAATCTAGCAATCGAAAAAGGTTAATTTCTTTGAAATCAATACCTTGCTGTTATGAATACCCTTTAGTTGTTGGAGTTCTGTTCTCTATTGGGATATAAACCTAAGTCTCTTCACCTTGTGTATTCCAATTCCAGCTTGAATCTTATCAAAATTTGCATCTCTCCTAATAATTAATTTGCCACTGAGAAAAATATACAATCGGATATGCTTTGAATTGACTGCAATATCCAACAAAAATGTATTTTCCAAATTTATTCTCAAGTTTATGACGAATTTGAGAATTTTTCAAAGCATATGCAATACAACAAAAAATTCTCAAGTGGTTTACCTATGGTTTCCTACCTCACCATGCTTCATATGGTGTTTGATTCAAGACAACCCTTGTTAGAGAAATATTCAGCAAGTAGATTGATGTAGCCACTGCTTCAGCCCAGAAAAGATTTGGAAGTCCTCTGATATTCAACAAACTTCTAGAGTCATTTAATAGTTGCACGATTTTTTCATTCAATTACATCATTTTGCTCTGTTGTATAAGGTGTTGTAAACTTTTGTGGATATCATGTTCTTCAAAAAAATGATTAAATTTTTTAGATAAAAATTCACCTTCACGATCTGTATAGAGAGCCTTTATTAAGGTACCCTTTTGATTTTTCATAAATACTTTGAATTTTCTAAAAAATTTAAAAGTCTCTGACTTGTCTGCTAGAAAATAAACCCAACTCATTCGACTAAAATCATCAGTAAATATTAAAAAATATTTACTCCCGCTAAATGATATATTTCTCATAGGCCCACATGAATTAGAATAAATTAACTCAAGACATTTTGAAACTCTCCATGATTGCCCATTTGGAAAAAGCTTTCTTGTGTTGGTGCAATCAACCTCCGGGGTTTTGATGTTTGACAGTATGTCAAGGTCTAGTCAGTTTGACCAAGGATTAATCTAAACAAGACTTGATGTTTGGAATAGAGAAGTCTAGTCATGTCAAAGGTTGATCGGATGACTAACAAAGTGAAGTCTAGTGAGGTCAAGGTTGATCGGATAACTAGCAAGGGAAAGACCTAGTAGGTTAGTGAAAACCGGATGTTAGACAAGGAAAAAAGTCCAAACAGGTCAAGGTGACCGGATGCTTGGTCTAGGCAGGTCAAGGTGACCAAATATTTGGCAAGGGTGAGTAGTCCACCGAGTGACTAGCAAGTCCAAGCGCGTCTGGAGGACCAGATCTTAGGTTAGGAAAAAGTCCAAGCATGTCAAGGTGACCATATGCTTGGTCCAGGAAGGTCAAGGTGACCAGATGTCTGGCAAGAGTGAGTAGTCTACCTAGTGACTATGTAAAGTACGAGAAAAAAAAAATAAATAAATAGAAATAAAATCTTAAAATTATAAAATAAAATAAAGGAAATTTTGATATATATTATGAAATTTTCTGGGATTTATTTGGAGACCTATGGAGTAGGTTTGAGAGTTGTTAAGGGATTAATTGGGGTAAGATGAAATTAGGGTTAATTAAACCCTAAGTTTGTATTATAAAAGGAAAACTTGGTTTTCTTTTCTTTCCCGGATTGCAACCCGAGCCGACCCCCTCCCTCCTGCGATTCTCCTCTTCTCAAATTTTCATCCACCGCCGAACCGAAGCCCGACACCGTCACTTCCTCATCGCCGCCTGCCGCGCCACAAGCGGCAACCCCCTCAATCTGTACTCGATCTCCCTGATCTGCGGCCCGAACCCGTGCCCTCCTTCCACACTCGATCACCGATTGTCGCCCGCCGCATCCCCCCTTTCTCCTCAGCCTTCTGTTGCCGGAACCCCTCGGTTGCTCGGCCCTGCCATTAAGGTATGGGAACCTTGTAACGGAGGGGCTTCTGATTTCCCACGGCAAATGCACTACCAGTCTCCGGACAGATCTGGTCGGCGGTCGGTGGACAGAGGCTGCGGGGCTGACGTCTAACGGGTAACATTTCCTTCTTTCTTAGTTACTTAAAGATCGCTTATCAAATCGTAGATCTCTGTTCTTAGACACCATCTTTCAGAGGTCAGCTCTCTGAAATAGCAAAGGTAGCTTCATAGTTGATCAAAATGCCTTGGTGGTGAAGTTTTACAGTTTTAATTGCGATGAGTTGGGTTGTTTGACAGCGAGCTTAGGTAAGGTTGCTTGATTGCAAAATATGGGGTAAGATACATTGCATTAAACTTTGAGTTGGGAGATCCCTATAAAGTTTATCTAAACTTGGGGAGATCTATATGAACTTATGGGAATCGTAAGTTGACTTTCAAGCTCTATATGAACGTATGGGACTCATAATTAGTTGACTTACAAGGAAATTCCAACTTGTTTATTCAATTCGCAGCTAATGATGAACTTATGAGACTCATAAATAAGATTTTATTGTTTGACATATGATCTTGTATAAAGGAGGTAGCTCCTACCAAGTATCATGGAATGCAATTGTTAGTTTTAGGCTAATTCAAGTTAGGATTGAGCGGTTAAAGAATGCATGTATGATTACGTAATATGTAGGTTGGTGATTTAGGATTAATTGAAGTGTATTTGACCTTTAATTAAATTGAATGACATGTGATTAGACCTTAAATGAATTATGCACGTAAGGTGTTTGATGAAATACCTAAACTAAGGTTAATTGGGGATTTAGTTTCCTTAAATTGAAACTTGGTATTGATTTAGCTAAATGATAACCTTGTGAAGGGGTTAATAATTAATTTAGCTAATGGAGATATGCTAAGTGGGGTTTAAAGAATTTATAAAGTTGTTAA